>JAOTQE010116785.1:0-12854 GCA_025631205.1 Nesometra sesokonis
AGGCATATATGTCGGTCTTATGTAGGTAAGTATCTCACTCATAGACTACCAACACCACTTCTGGTTTGTGTATTTTAGTAGTTTCAATGTAGTACAGTATTCCAACCAACTCACTGATAAATTTAATAGTTAATTTCAATAGTTAAAATTAGTTTAAAAGGTGAGGTATGTAATTGTAAACTTTATCTTCTCTATGTAATGTTTCTGTTACTGAATGGATTAGTCAGTAAACTAAATTTAGTAGGCAGTTCAGGTAAAAAAACATAGAGACGTCATTAATGTTATTTAAAATAATACAATACGGTATGTGACATAAAAAGAAAACTAATAAGAAAAGCTTCATTTGCAGGTTTAACGATCAACAATTAACGATCAACGGGAAAATTAATTAAAGTATATTGAGACTCTAGCATAATGCGCTATATAAAAAATGCATTGTTATTGCATTCATAAAAAATAATAGATTCAGACCTAATGTTATCATAATGAAAGAGGAAGCATAGCATTTTGTAAATACTAATTAATAAATTATTCATTAATGGTTGTTAGATTAGGGCTATGTATATTTTAATACAGACAGCGATATCATTTTAGAATTTGCATTGTTTATCCTTTATGTTTAACCTATGTTTTGTACAAGTGAATGTTTAGTGGCTAATGGCAAGTCTATCTGTATTATTCTATAATTATGCTTATTTCAGAAAAGGCATGCACAATGCTAATTTTTTGTTTGTAATTATTGAGTACCGAGCGCAATTCTTGGTTAATATTGTCAGCTTACGATTCCATGAATTAAAGCTTATCTAGAAATCCAATATAGTAAGAGTTTTTTTCCCTTTCCTTTGAATGTTTATCAATAATAATAATTATTGAATACTGAGTGTTCATAATGTCAGTTGCATGCAGTGATTTACAACATGCTCAAATCACCTGTCTAAGAACCAACTGTAGTATTTAAGCATACAGTCATTTTTTTCCTTCCTTTTAAGGAAGAAAAATTTATATTCAAGAATAATTGAGCACTGAGTGGTATATCTTTGTTGATAACATCAGCTATTACTCGATATATGTCAGGTCTCACCAGAAAAAAAGTCGCATCATAGGTGAGATCAAACTAAGATAATCACCAAAATAGGTCTGAAGTCAAATTTTGAAGAAATTTCGTTTTTATGAGTACTATGGTATTTGTATTTCATTAATGAATTTTGTTGTCAGTTTTCATGCAGGAAAATGTCCTTCATGTAGATTTTGGAGATTTATAATCTTTAAGGCTGGTATTCTCGAAAGTTAGTCCAGGACTAACTCTAGAACAGTACTAATTGATCCTGGACTATCCATAAACCTAGTTCTTCGGCAGACAAAATATAGAATGCTTTCGTCCAGGGTTTGTAAGGATAAAAGTTAAAAACTTTTGAGAATACCATAGTCAGTTAGTCCTAGATTAAATTTGAATTTAGGCCTAGACTAAAGTTAGTCCGCTTTTGATAATACAAGCCTTAATTGTTTATTATTATATTTTTTTATATTTTTTCAAAATTGTGTTTCCATACATGAAAACTTCAAATGCGCTTTGGATGTATTAGAAGGTACCAATAACTAATTTTGGATTTTCCTTCTATGAGACTCATTTTGTGAAGAGACCAAATTAGTTGTATAAGCTTTTTCTTCTATATTTATTTTTCATGTGTATCACAATTCTAGACTCATGCTCTAACTACTGCCTTCTCCAAAAAACAATCATATCCATCATTACTCATCTAGGCAATCACATCAGTTTCATCTACCAATACCTCATCATACTACCCTAATAAAATCCACCATTTTCTAATCCAGGCCTGTGATGTTCAACTCGCTCCTTTCCAATATTAATACTCTGTAATACAATCTATTAAAAAGCAAATTCAAATTCTTTACTAACATTCATCAAAACAATATGATAAAGTCAATATAATAAACATTAATAAAACAGCATGAAAATATCACTGCTTCACAATGGTTGCAAAATTAGTTAACTTGGAAAGTATAATACATACTCCAAGCAATGAGATACACACCATCATGACAGGCTTCAATATTTCGACATAAATTATTTCATTATCATGATGACATAATTTATGTCGAAATATTAATTCCTGTCATGATGAGGTGATGACATAATTTGTCGAAATATTGTACCCTGTCATGATGGCGTGTATCTCATTGCTTGGAGTATGCATTATTCTTTCCTACTTGGAGTTGATTAGTGGACCTTTTGGATTTTAGTTAAGTTGCGTATCTATTCTTTGTACAATGGGTCTAATTTGTATTAAGCTTTGTTTGTTTAGTACTCGTCACTCATAATAATATTCTGTAAATGTTTTTGAGTGAAATAAATTGAATGGAACTGATGATGTGTCTTGAAGCATGTTAAAATCACCTATCTAGGCATGTAGTACTTGAGCTCAAGATCATTTTTACTTTCTTGGTGTAGATGTTTACAAGCCAATAGCAGAGTAATAATTGAGCACCGAGAGCTATACTTCTGCCTGATAGCATCTCACGATTGCAGCATTGTTATAAGCATAGCAGTAACTTGAGGCTAGCTGATGTTATTAGCTTTTCAAATCAATACCTGTCAAGTACAGTAGTATCCAAATTAACCAGCTCTTTATATTAAAGTTAAATATATTTTATCATACGCTAAGATGTAATAACATTCGGTTTTATGGATAAGAAAATTATACTAATTTTGTTGAAATTACTCGGCTCCTTATATTATAGTTAACTTTATTATCAAAGGCTAAGATATATTGACATATAGTTTATTGGTAAGAAAATAATAACAATAAAAATATTAAATAATAATTGTAATTGTTCAAGTGACCCAGCTCTTTATATTTATTAAAGTTAAATATAAGGCTATAATGTAATTAGTTTTATAGATTAGAAAATTATCATTTTTACGTAGCTATATTAAAGTTTTAATAAAATGTGCATTTCGTTTTTTATCGATATATTAAAACAAATTCTAATAACACTGTAACAGTAATAATCTTGTGTAGAACAATAACAGATAAAGTACACTTATGCGCACTCGTTGTGTATTTTTTTTTATTTCGTGTCACATCCAACAGCAAGTTAACTCGCCACTTACAGGATTAGATCTACGCCATGCTTTCTAAACCAAGTCTCATTATGAGGCTTAGGGAGTGGCGTTGTTATGTCGTGGGAACCAACCTAGCGTTCAGCCAGGTTTGAACCTCGGGATTGGAAGGCAAGCATGCTAACCATCAAGCTACAGCGCCACTCTCGTTATATACGTGACTATAATTTTTTTAATGTTTCTTTAATAATATGTATTTATTTATATGAAGTAAAAGTAAAACTTATCACTGTTAATTTGAATTTATAATATTGACATTTTTATAATATTTCCATTGTTGAAATTTGGACCATAAATTACATTATTTCCAGTCAAATAATTGATTTCGGAGCATACAGTGTTACATCCGTTATTTGCAGTTCTGACCATCTTGCTAATGTAAATCAAATATATAATATAGTATCAATACATTGAGCCTGCTTTAACTCTTGCTGTTACCTTGCTATTCCCAGGGTAAGCATGATTTTCTTAATTAAGTACATAGTAGGTATCTCCTAACCACCTGTTCTCCTCTCAGAATGAGCTGAGTTTTTGTTACATGTTTACACTCTCAGTGCATTTGTCTATGTTTAGACCTTAGATCTCAAACTAAGTAGATTTATGTAACTGAGTAAGGGTATGTTCAGACTCAATGATTAAGCGAAGCATAATGTACGCGGCGTTTGATTATTTGTGTCTGAACTAGCCGGCGATTAGTGTAAGTCCCTAATCCAGAGCGTAACTTGTGCTTCCTGCAAACCCCGGTTTAGCGTAAGCTACAGAGCTACGCCTCATACACCTGAATGGTTTTGTCCTTGTGTTACGCGTTGACTAATCACAATTTGCAATCAGTCTGCATTGGCCAATCAATTACGGATCACTAGTCATAGGACAACCCGCTGGCGGCAATTTTAAAATTGCTTATGACTTTAGCTACGCCTTGTGTCTGAACACTTTGGTCGTTACGCCACAGATTAGCTTGCGCCTCGCTTATGCTAAGCTCCGCTTAAGCCGTGAATCTGAACATAGCCTAAATGTAATAAATAGTATCCATTTCTGAAGTGGAAAAGATTTGTAAGTTGATGGATGAATGGTTCCCCAGACCACTTTTCTTGCTGTCATTCCACTAGATCACTTTGCTTGCAATTGAGGGCGCTTACTATAATGTAAATTAATTTGATGTTTAATGTGTCAGGTGAATATTTATGAAATACTGTAGAAATTTTGGCTTGACTCGGATGTAAGTAAAGTAGTAAAATCCTAGGGTGACTGATGAAATGGTCTATTTCATGAATCTTACCTACATAAGGCCGACTCTTATTATGTGCCCATTCCCAGGTGTTTTTTTGTGTACGTAGAGAATGGGCCTATATCGGTCTTATGAAAGTCATGATAAGATTGTATATTTAAATTGTAAATTGTTATTTGCTTTTGTGCTTATTTTTTTAGACATATTGGGCAGAAAATAAATACATAAGCTCTGAAGTTGAATTATTGCATTGCTGTGATCTAGGTACCTAACTGTCACATTTGAATCTTTTGTTTGGCCGTTTAATGCAAAACTATGCTTTCAAAATCTGCAGTGTACTTGGCATGTTCACAATTACTGTCAACCTGATAAAATAAAGATCAGCATTATAGGCAAAAATTGAAAAAGGTTTAGCGTTAGACAAGGAATTTCAGTGATAATGACTTAGTGTGTTTCTGTTTCAAAGTCTTGATACGTTTTTTTCAATATTATAAAACCTGAGGCGCTTCGATAATAATGAAATAGATAAATGTCGCATTATTATTATTTTATCAGCCTTATAATTTCAACATTTCCATATATAAAAATTACCATGCCATTGTGTAGATTAAAAAACATGTTTATTGATAAATTACAGAAGTATCAAGGTTAAATTGATAAATATTACTTCAACACTGTAATTATTTACCTTAGGCATAATGCCTTTGTAAACAGATGTAAAATAACATTTAATAAGCATTTAGATGTTTGTTTCTATTATGATATGCCATAAAGTCTTATTTTTCTGTTTGCATGTTTAAATTATATAATATAATGAATTAATTGATGTACTGTTATAGTAAAAATACTACAGACATAGCATCACAAGAGTGTCCATCAGTAATATAAGTAATTCATTGAAAATATTTGCCAATTTTAACACTAAAATACACGTACAAATTATTGATATGTTTTATAACGGCTTTGATTTGTTATTTTAAGCACATGAATACATAAAACAGATGAATATACATCCCTCTTCTCACGTTTGTAACACACTATGAATATTAATTTGATGTGCATAAAAGCATGACAAAATATCATCCACCTAAAATGAGTTTAGTAGTTTAGTAATTCTTAAGTGTTTAAGACTTAAACTTTTGTTATAAATATATTTTGTAATAAATACCTAAAAATATGTTACATAATAATTATTTAAGAAACCTTTTAACATAATTATTAATTTCCCTTCCTAAATTATAGTATTATTACATGATAATTATTCTAAATAAATATTGTTCATCTGTTCTATGAAACTGAATTAAATATTAAACCACATGGAAAATTAGACTGAAAGCTAACTCTCAAATAAAAAAATTCCAATGAATGAGTGTGTGTTAATTGCCATAGGCCTAATGGACAATGAGATTACATTAACATTGTAACCAGAAACAAAGCGTCATAATATTGTCTCTCCTTAGTGTTTAATTAAAGGTAGAAGTGTAATTTCTGTTCTTTTTGTTATTGTTGCTTGTTAATTTAATTTGACAATGTAATAATATGCATTATCACATTCCATTACCAGTAATTCGTTTAAAATCTGTTTAATTTTAAACCTCATGGGTACAATAAAGGTATGAGAATCAATAACAAACGTTCACACTCTGCATGCAATATGCCATTACAGATCTGACTTGTAAATATATTTCATGTACAGTATAAATCCAATGTTTATCAGTTCTTTGTGAGGATACACCCCTCTGATTGATAATGGAACATCCATGTGTTTGGAATATTTGATGACATGACTTATACTGTGATTTTTAATGTAAATAAAATGTTAGTATCCTTTCCAATGTTGTATTGTCTGTGCAGTGTGGATCTAGAAGGGGCCTGTTGGCATGCACCCTTCAATTTTTTTTCAATTAGGATTGCATCTCGGTCTAAGGCACCAAATGAGATGACATTAATTAAATTGGTTGAATAATTCTTTTTTACTTGTCAATTAAAAATAGAAAGCTGCACAGCCATTGTTTTCGGTGATGTTAATGAATAACATTGATGTCTCATCCTAATTTCCGTAGATCGGTAAAACAATTACTAAATAATTATGTAATTAATTATAAATTAATGCATGTAAATTAGAAACATTTAATTATTAGTAAGATAGTATGATATGGAAGTGATGCTGTATCATGTTGTTTATTTGAGTTGATATATTTGATGTTGTGTGGACACCAAGGATAACACACAAAAGTCCGAAGTGATTCCAGTGGGGTGATTGGGCAGTATACCAGGTGACAATCCCCTACTCATTTCCAAAGAGTGCACTGCATTCTTTAACATGCTCATGGGCCATGTTAAACACAGGGCCAATGGCTTAATGTCTCATTTGAAAGATGGTGTGCTATTAACTTGTATTTTAACCCTCCAGACGAAACACAAGGAGACTGGCGTGGTGTTCGATCGAACCATGGACCAATGAGTCTCCAGCGCACAACACAGCGATTTCCACCAGCTAAACCAACTGAGCTAAATGCCACTCTAATGCTGGGGACCAGTGAGTCAGTCTCCAGTGTTCAGCTCACATCACAGTGATTTCCACCAGCTAAACCAACTGAGCTAAATGCCACTCTCATGCTGGGGACCAACCAGTCACAGAATTGTGTACAAGCAGTATTTGTAATTGTTTGAACCAGTTGCCTGGTGGACATCTTTTTCTACATTATGGGTGTCTAATCAAAATCTAATGTCCTTATTTAATACTTACTTTATACTTGATAGTTTACTATTGTTCCTGGGGAGGGGGGTCCTCAGTCATTTAATAAAAGCTACACAAGGCCAGCTGCAGAATATTCTGGAGGTTGGTTAACAAATCTTCTTCCATCATTGGTTGAGAATTTCACTTTCTGAAGTTTTTTTAAACCATGGCCTAAGAATGCTACTTTGGGTGTAAAAAATACATGAACAGGAGGATGCTTGTACTGCTAATGTTGAATGTTTCAATGCGATCAATTTCTTTTCTCCTTTCCTCCAGTGTATGAATATTAATTCCAGTTGGACAGAAACTTAAAGACTCTATGATGTCTATTGTCATAAAACAGTAGTAATGGTCGAGCCTTATTTATCCTCATTGTTTGAAGAGACTGATGAGGAAGACCAAGATGAAGAAGTAATAGGTCACATTGTTTACCTATATGAACCAGTGTACGACCGATGACAGGAAAGAAAAAATCCAAGGCATAATAATTGACACATAAAACTCAATTTCTTTTTACACAAGTTCAATTTTAATAGTAATATAACACTGTGTACACAGATTATAATAGACATACAAATATATTCATACTGAAATGGACTGTTTTTGTGACAATAGACAGGTTTTAAACATTTCTTCTGCAATTTTTTCCCAATTTGATATCTTATTACTCTGTGGAATGGATTCAAGTAGCCAGTTTCTTCTCCATCTCCTTGTTCTTCTTCTTGTGGATGAACCTTACTGTTGTTACGCATGAGTGACCACATAAAATAATGTAAATGAACAAACAGTAGACCTTAGTCCAAAGTGGATTTAATTCCAGTGGGGTCCTTCTGGTGGTGATTGGGCAGTAGTACACTGGGAGATAATCCCCTACTTTTTTTGATGAGTGCACTGCATTTTTTAACATGCACATGAGCCATGTTGTACACTGGACCAACGGCTTAACGTCTCATCCAAAAGACGGTATGCTAGTGACTTGTATTTCAACCCTCCAGCTGAAACGCAAGGAGAACGGTGGTGTTGAATCGAACCATGGGTCAGCGAGTCACGGTTTAGTGCAAAGCTCAATTTGAGCTTGTTTAATGATGGTGTTTCATACAGCGGCTCCATACTCAAGGATTGTTTTACGATTGAATTTTATTGGATTCCTAGGACGTCAAGCAAAAAATTTTGCTTTCAACATCTCTCTACACAATTAAAATTTATGTAATTAAAACACATTATTGACTAAATTATTTTTCTGCTTATATTTTTCAGGTTATGCAGTCTGCGACTGACAAGATTATGTGTCTTAAAACCTCTGGAAAACGATCTAAGTTCACTCATCATTGCTGTACGCATGCAGGTAAGTTTTAACCAGTCACTGAAGCTGATAAAAAAAATAGTTCTTAAGTTAATGTCGGGGGACCTAGTCCAAAATGATACACATGTCATCTTTATTGCACTAAAGATAACGATGAAAACGTTATTATTTAATGAAAAAAGTTCCCACCTGACTGTTATTGGGATGTTACATTGTGGTCAGAGGAATAAGTAGAACGTGCTCTGACATTGCTTACCTGTGCCCACATTATTCTCCCCTATATAAAGTTGACTTTTGACCATTCAAAATTGAATCAAATCCATACCTTACCAAAACATCTCCTGCATGTTTTATTACTCTATAGTTGTAAACAAACAAGCAAACAAATAAACACAAACAAACACACAAACAGGGGCAAAAGCATAACGTCAGACCAACTTCATTGGCAAAAGTACAAGTACTATTGATGTGAAGCATGTTAACTCTCGCTGTAACTGTCATTTCGGCACTAAATTTGTTTAAATAAAGAATAAATACAGTCAAATATGCTTGAGTCGACTCTGACTGAGATGCAACTACCAAGCCAAATTTAGTTTTCACACCAGATTGTTATGTTTCCATTAACAATCTCTAAGTCAAATTTTTTCAAATGCCGTTTTTTATTTGACTTCTTCAAGTTTTACAACACTATAGTGAACAACTTCATTGGAAAAAGTACAAACAGCCTATTGATGGGAGGCATGTCAACTCTCGCTTTAACCGTCATTTCAGCACTAAATTTGTTTGAATAAAGAATAAATCTCTAACTGAGATGAATCTTCCAAGCCAAATTTATTTTTCACGTCAGATTGTTGTTTCCATTAACAGTCTAACAGAGCCAAGCCAAAGGAGACAAAAATTGAGAAAATTGAGTTATTTATGAATTGTGAAACTACACATTATTATCTTTATATGAGACTTAGGCTTGTTGAACTCAGTTGGGACCAGTTATGTATGAATCAATGAGACAGACAAAAACCAGAAATGGGTTCATTTGGCCGTTTATTAATGACAATAAAAATACAGTAAACACAATTCGACCCCAACTGGGCCCAATATGGGGGAAATAAACACCCACAACTTCTTTACCAATTAAAAACTAAAAATTTTTGGTTTTAAAGGAACTGACCTTTTCTACGTACTGGCACCATGATAGAATTTCGTGAGAGAGCGTCACTATGATACGCTCGCAATCTGGCGGGGATAGGCACACCCCCAGCCGTTTACTCCGCCTATACAAAATAAAGTCCTACGCTAATATAATATTAATTAAATATGAATATTTAATAATTCATTAACATGCAAAAAAAAAATCAGTTTCATACCATATTTCATTGCAAAGTTATGAACAATCAAAATTTGAATATTTAAAGTAAATTTTGAGAAAACTGCATTCAAATTGTTTATCAGTATACTGTGACTAAGTAGAGTCATTTTAAATTGAAGTTTTTAAACATTATTTGATCAAATATCTGAAAATTGTTAATATAGTATGACAGTTGAGTGTTTAAAATATTTGTTTTTGAAATAAAATAAAATTTGAAAAAAATTGACCAATTTTTTATTTCTGCCTTTTGTTGAAAACTAGCTTTGCGACTTAGGCCTCCTGTGGCTTGATTCTGCCACAAATAATGCTTAATTTTGTCTTTGGACTTTTCCTGGTAGAAGCCCATAGTCTTAAAGGTTAGATGAATACACTAGCATATCTAATTGTATTTAAATATCCCCCTCATTAATAATAATTATTTTTGGAATTATTGCAGAGTACAGGGTATAATTACATTACCCCTGATTAATTATATTAATATCATATAAATAATAACTACAATCTACCAAACTTAAATAACCCTTGCTTACTTAACATCCCTCTAGTCAAACTTAAAATTTCTGAACACTTTATATCCATCTCTGGACCGCGCTTATGAAACGTTATTAATGATCAATTAAAAAATAGTATATCTCTATCAGTATTTCGTAAGAATATTAAGAAGCACAATATTTCTTTTTATAGCAATTAATTAGCTTTCTTTGTGACTGTTTTTTTTTTTCTGTTATTTTATAATTTATAATTATAATGTTTATTATAGGGTCATCTCGTGACAAGTTCGCACTTCTAGAGATGACCCCGAATTAACTTGCTACTTTGTACATGTATTTTTTATATTTGATTATATTGCTCGAAATAAATGTGTTTATGCAATGCAAAACATTACAGAATGTACTTTAATGCCAATGGACAATTGAAATATAAACGTTGACCATGAAACAAACAGTATTAAATGAATGAATGCTAATTATGGATTCTTTGTTTTTATTTTTAGAGCTCTAAGCGCACACTTAGATCTAATGAGATCGTATTTTCTTCAAGTAAAACTTTAGAAACTGAATTGGATTTATCATTCTCATTACAGGTAAGTCTTGGTTAGATTAAACTTTATTATACCACTTTGCTCAGTGTGTCAAATTTTTAGTAAGTAAAGTCTCTCGCAAGACAGCTGAGCAGAATTCCTCAGGTATGCATTGGGCTTGTAACTTTTAACATGTGTTGCCATCACCACACGACTATTCAAGATACACGTAGTGCACTTAACAACAACGCGACTTATAAACCATTGAAACGAAGGTTATTACCTCGGTTGTGAAGCAAATCGCTTCGAATCTCTGGTTCTCTAAAAACATTGCGTGTTTTTTGGTACACGAGTTAAAACTTTTGAAGTCCTGAGTTGTGAATCCTTCTGTTGTATTGCCTCAGTTATTTTTTACTTTTACTTTTTTAGACAAAGGAGGATCAAATAAAATTTTTTTTTTTTTACTGAGCAAGTTGTATCTACAAAGAAGAGGATAAGATAAAAAGAAATATTAATTTTAATAAAGAGATTTTCAATTCAGTGATCTAATTATGCTCAGTGGAAGTGTGGTGACCCACTCACCCTAAACATTTTCACCCACCCTAAAGCTTATATTTAGGCCTTCCACTCAGCTTATTTCCAACCTACCACCTGCCCTCAGCCTCTGAAAGAGGTAAAAATACTGTCTTAATCATTTTGCCACATACCCTTTCAGTGTTGCCACCCACCCTGGGATTTCTCTAGCTACATTCCTGTTGACAATATTTTGTGTTTTTGCATTAGTGTTAAATACAGACAGACTGTTGTAGGGAACCCATACCTGTGTAAATGTAGTTACCACTTCCTTCCTTGATTATTATTAAAGGGAACTTGAAGAATAGCAATGTGGTAATTCACCTTTTAACTGATGGTAAATTTTAGCATGTGTAGGTTTTATTTTTAGTTTTGTTGAAAGGGAAACTCCGGGATTGAAATTTCAACAGATACATCTATAGAACAATTAGTTTTGACCTAAGTGACAAAATTTCACAATATTTGGACAATAAAATAATGAAGGAAAACACTTTGCAAAGTAGGTCTTGAATCAAAAAAGTGGGTCTACTACTCATATTACATAACTTGCTAAAGAATAGGAATATTACATATTTTAAAAGGGTTGTGTTTGAAAACCATATTATAGGTTATAATGAAGTATACCTGTTCTAATGTGAATTGGGCAGATCTTTCCAATTATGTAAGTTAAATTTGTAATGTTTTTTGTTTTCGGGCACAGCCCTTTCAAAATTTCCAATTTTCCTGTTCTTTAACACGGTGTAATTTGAGTAGTAAACCCACTTTTGATTTGGGACTCATTTTGCAACATGTCTTTTGGCATTATCGCATTGTCAAATGATGTAAATTTTATCTACTTGGTCAAAACTAATTGTTAATTGTGCTACATTTTTATCCATAGAAATTTTAAGCCTGGAGTTTTCCTTGAATTATCCAAATTTCTGCCTACATAATAAAAAAACCAAACTTATATTAAACATATGCTAGTTGGTCAACTCAGACATAAAACTAGAGTGCGCATATCATAATTCTGCGCTGTATAACTTTGACCTGGGACTTTCAAAATTGAATCACTTCATATCTTAACATGACAATTAATTCTTGCAAGTTTCATTACTCTATGGGTCAATATTGAGATCAGGAAGTTGCTCACGAACAGGGGTAGATCCAGGATCCAGCGAAAGTGGGTGGGGGGGAGGAGCTTTTCATGTCCGGGTGGGCGTGGTTGCCGGGTTGTTTCTGATGAGCAAAAAAAAAGGTTATTCACTCCATTTTGCATGTTTTGATGCCCTGTTTTTGTCTATTTTTATTATTTTGGTAAATTTTACACACGGCGCCTCTCATGCAGTATAAGGGGGGGGGGGCACAACTACGCTTTGCCGATAATAGGGGACGCGCGCTGGCTGTACCCCAACCATCTTCCAACCCCCTCCCTCCGCCCCAATCCTATATCTGCCCCTGACAAGCTAACAAACAGGCGAATCATAACCCCCACCCCAACC
>JAOTQE010116796.1:0-12853 GCA_025631205.1 Nesometra sesokonis
ACACCAGTCTACAGCACTAAATATTAATAAACTGTTTTTTGGAATATTGTTTTAAAAATATATAATTCAGAGAGAAATGAGATTTGTCGGACCCGACGGCTCAGTCCATCATCATCACCAGCGCCTCAACGGTCAGCAAGAATTTGGGATGTGTAACACATAAATAATTAAATTTTTGAAGGTAATGAAGTCGTTGACTTTTATCAAGGAACAGTGAAGATGATTCCCTGTTTTTATAATTGTTCCAAGCACTGCACTTAAACACACACACATACGACATTCTGTGCCAAATGTTATGCCTTTCCCTTTGAAAAAAAAAACACCTCTGTTAACATGGTAGACAATTGTAGTAACAAGGTAGATATAGGTAGTTAACAGGGTTAACTCTATAAAAAACTACCATATCAAGTGATACTACCAAGGCTATGACAGCAATACTCTACAAGTAAATGAATAAACCTTCAGATTAATTAATTAGAACTGGCATCATAACAAACAAAATAACTTATTGACCATAAGGCATTATTAGCATCAACAGACAGGGTAATTGTATACTGGCTTCTCTGTGGTTCTTGGTAAATCTCCCTAGTAATTTAACATGGTAGACCTACTGTACCTAGTCCAAGGGTATGTTTTTCAAAGGGTTACCCCAATGTGCATAATTCGCATATTGCTCTCTCCTTGTTTTGGCTGAGGAGTGAATGCAAGTTAATATTGGACCATCTTTTGATTCGACCCTAGACAATCTAGAGAGTTAGAATTCCCAAAGTATTGCGTTTAAAAATGAATAAAATAATATATTTTAAAGAAAGTGTTAAAAGATTTCTACCTGTATTATCTCATCTTCAGGGAGAGCAACATCAAATTGCAGGGAACACAAACAACAAGGACTCAATGCTCTAAGTTTAAAACACAAGCTCTGAAAAAAAAAACCCATTATTTATTGTAATATTAATACCCAATTCACATCTACATATTTTCATCAAATGCAACAAGTTGTTATAACTTTCAACAAGGATTGCTGCGTCTGAAAGCAGCAAAATCTTGGTAAAGTCCTTGTGAAATTTTGTAACAACATTCTTCTTTTGGGGGTGGGGGGCAGGGCCCCCTGTCGGGAAAGACTGCCCCCTCCCCCATTGACCAATTTCGTCGGGGAAAGCAAAAATAAGCAAAATAAAAACACTGAATAATTGGCCCTA
The DNA here is from genome assembly GCA_025631205.1 of Nesometra sesokonis. Taxonomy (NCBI): domain Eukaryota; kingdom Metazoa; phylum Echinodermata; class Crinoidea; order Comatulida; family Antedonidae; genus Nesometra; species Nesometra sesokonis. The sequence continues at coordinate 1,200 of JAOTQE010116796.1, forward strand.
AAAACAGACATACAAATAGGCCAAAACATGGAAATAATGTTCGTTTCTTTACCAAACCGGTATCCACGCCACCCGACCTGCCTTGTTGACACACCATCGGTCGGGCACATCCTGGTACCACCACTGATGTTAAGTAAAGTAAATACTTCTCCGAGCCTGAAGGCTCATAGGGTTGGAGCTTAATTCCAGTTTCAGTAGCGTGAAGCCGATGAGAGTATGATGCTCCCCCTGGATGGGATGCTAGTCCATCGCAGGTTACTTTCCAGCAATTTGCTGGTACCCATGATATAGCTGACTGAAGCAATGTGAGCAAAGTATGTTGTATTTTTTATGAATTTTTAATAAATTTACATGTTAACAGTTCAACCACACAGACACACCCACCCACACACACCAATACACAATTTTCCCTTTGTCCCTTCTCGAACTTTGTTCGGTGGAGACAATAAAAACTCACCACAGCTGGTCATTATAATACTGTATACATTTCATTAGTGCTTGGACTACAAACACTAATTACTCATTAGTGTTTATAATCAATTGATTAAGGACTATTAATATATATAATTTTAATATTTATTTTTTCTTATTATAAAAGAGATTGTATAACAAAAACAGCATATACATCTTTGACATCTTGACAAACACTGTAAAAATCAGACCATCAAGATCTGTTACAATCTTCGTTTACTTTGCAATATTGTCATTGGTACAGAAAAGTCAACATCGGGTAAGTTCACTTATTTATGTAAATACAAAGAAAAAATTGTTATTAATTAACTGATTTATTTATTGCATTTAATTTAAAATGTACATGCTTATTTATTCTGGTATTTAAAGTTTCAAATTACAACTCAACGTAGAAATACAGAGCTTGTAATGTCAAAAGCCACTAGGCCACCGACCCTCTATAAACTATAGTACATGTAACTTTAGGCTGTCCCAATGTTAATGGGAATACTGTCATTTTTCACACCGTCTATCAGTCTTCATTGGCAAGTAAAGGCTCGCTCGGGCTCGCATGAAAAGAGAAAGATAGAGTGAAACCAGACTATTTTATCTACGGGTAGTATGTCTGATCTCACAAAACTCTGATTTATAAACGTTGGACGACTAGCAAAAAGACAAATGATACAGATTGTCGATTCCAATCATTTTATTTGTTTTCCAACAAGTCGATCCGACAATAAGACGTGGAAAGCTGTGCACAGTAGCTGTAGCTGCTGGTCATTGTCACCAACTGTCTGTGCACTGCACGCTATCACTCTTATTTAGCCAACAAAACAGGGCTAGTATTCCTATTCTACAACGGCCTATACAAGGCGATTGAAGAATGGAGTGCGACTACTAATCCAAAACTATACAAGCAAGATCAGTGATCGAATGAATCGGTTCTTTATAGTGCTTGCTTTTATACTATTAACATCATCTGCTATACAAATTTCAAATTACTGCAACTACGCATGAGGCGAAAGTCGCAGAGTGTAGTAGCCTGAGGCGTTATTCTCAATTTGCATAACTCCAGAAACATAAAATAATATACTGTATACAGTTTTAATATGGAAGTAAGCATTTAAAGGTATATTTATAACGATATTTTAATTCAATTTTAATGTTAATGTATTACCAGTTGATGATTAATTGATTGTTTCATATCTCGTAGCTAATTAAAGTGACACCCATACAATGCTAGTTATAAGAAATGTTATATGGAAAGAACAAAACGCAAATAGTCACAAATGTGTGTGACAAGACCGACAGACAGACAGACCGACAGACAGACATTTTTGAAAAGCTGTTTATAGAGACACTTTCCGCATCTAAAAACTATTTCATGAATTTGTGCAACTATACTTGTACTACTGTCAATCAAACACTTCCCAACGCAATCGAGCAGATGTTGCAAACTTTGTAAAAGCTTATGTGAATGTTTTCTACTCACTTGCGAGTTATTACGAATGCAGTTGCAAACTAGGAAACTGATTTGCGAGTGTCTTATGAATAATCGCAAACGTTCGCGAAACTTCGCAAATCTCCGTATCTATTCCTGACCACGCTCCAACTGAACAGCCCTTCGTTCATAAAAACTTTTTTACACTGATAACACTGAACTTCTTCTGAAGGGAAGACTGGTTTGCAACAAGCAACATGGCCGCTGCAGCCAGAAGCAGGGCTTGTTCCTCTTTTTTATCACAGACTAGTGCAAGAAAAAGTAAAGTAGGATGCAAGTACTCGCAAAATGTCGCAAACAGGTCACAAAGTGTGGCAAACAGGTCGCAAAATGTCGTAAACTGTTCGCAAAATGTCACAAACGTGTCGTAAAATATCGTAATTTCATCATTTAAAATATCGTATGTACATCAATCAATATCGCAATTAGTCCATTGTCATATCCTCCGTCATAGAACGATTTGTCGCACAAAAGGAAAGCTCTATATATTATTCTAATAGGTGGACAAAAGGAATCAAGACCAGCAATTTCACACTTGTTAAGCTTACATAATTGCTAAAGACACGCTCCTTAGTGTCAGAGAGTGATTGTTGTGAAAAAAAGGTTGGTTTAATTTGATTGTTTATAAGGATTGGTTTTGGAAGAGTTGGTTCTATATTACCTCGAGAAGTGTTTCGAAAATCTTTGACATGTTCTGATTGGTTGGATGCTTCATACTCTGCCTCCAAACAAGGTTAACAGTCTAATAATAAAATTAACATTTAAAAATGTACAAAATTTGAACAAATAATAAAAAAATAATATTTTTTAATACTCAGTTATGCTGTTTTAACCGGTTCAATATTCTGTAACACTGAACTACCCTTTGAAAAAAAAACTCCCTCTGACTTGGTAGATCTACCATGTTAAATTACTAGGAAGATCTACCTAGCAGCACAGAGAACTACCTAGTAAGGTAGTATATAATTATCTGTCTGTTGATGTTATTAACGTCTTAAGGGTTTTTTTTCTAAATAATGTATTTTCCAATGTATACTTGTAAAGTATTGCTCACCATATCCTTGGTAGTATCCCTTGATATGGTAGTTTTTTATAGGGTTAACCCTATTAACTACCTTTATCTACCTTATCACTACCATTATCTACTATGTCAACAGAGTTATTTTTTCAAAGGGTATGTGCAAGTATATCCAAGCCCCATGTCGCTGTCACCTGATCATCAAGATATTTGCACGCAGCAGAAAAAATTGTGACCTGCATAACGGCGAACATACAACTGGGCTAAAATCACTGGTTAACTCTTATTGAGCATTCGCTACTTGCAGCATAATTCAACAATTCTCACGCTTGGCAAAGTGACATATTCGGCTAATATTGAATGGTTAAATACCACATGTATATTGAACCGGTAAAAACGGCAGAATTGAATAATAATTTAATAATGAACACCTATTTTCGGGGATACTAGAAATATTGTACTCACTGTGGCAAAACACTGAACGCATCTTCGACTCGTTCAATATTTTGCGACACCTCGTACAATATTTTTAGTATCTCCTTCAAAGGCATTCAATATTATATAATTATTATTATCTTTATAGAGAAAAAAAACCAGCTTGCATCACAACAATGAAAAATTCTATAGGTAGCGCCGTTTACGGTCATCATTACCTGAATAATTTTTAATCGTACGTTATAAAATAGGCATCTTGCAATGAGACATTTTGAAATGAAATAATTTAATAATAGAATGTATTAATAATGTGGAAGCTGACAAGAAATTAATTATCACATTTATATTTAACTAATAATGTACTTTAACTAATAACTGTAAGTCACAGATAAAAAATCAGCTATGCTTCTTTGCATAGGCCAGCAACAATCGGTTGACCGCATTTTCATTACTACTAGCAACAAAGGGCGCCTCCTATGGTTTGTGACGCAATAGTTAAGAACATAATAGCGCACATATTCATGGCATCAATATTCTTCAAGGTGATTGTTTATTTATTGTGCATAACTTACTCCTCTACTAACAGTCATGCCATGTCCTTTGTTGTCCAAAACAGGGGATACAGTGTATAAACTAGTGTTTTCAATAGACATTCCTTCCTAAGTAAAAACAATTAAAACATTCTAAATTGACTATATATTGTATTTAACTTTAAAAGAATAACCTCCTACCTGTACTTGTCTTGATAGGTTGAGGTGTCCTGGCATTTTTTCAGTGCTACAGCTAAAAAAACCTATGATAAAAAAAATTGTTTAAATCAAATAGGTTAATAATAAGTGAGACATAGAGCATTTAAGGCAAAAACAAATATCTATGGAGCACAATATATCCCACATGTTGCAGCTGAAATTAGCAAATATAGTATTTGTACATCTCACAATACTTCTGGATGGAGACATGGATAATTATATAATATTGAAATGTGTTTCCTAGAGTTATATTTGTTCCTTAGGTAAAGCATGGGGACCGACCTCTCACATTGAGACTAAATCCAGTTATATAATTAGGCTGGGTGGAGGGGGCAGGACCAGCAACATTTAGAATTCACCACTCACCCAAAAGCTTATACCCGATTCACACGTACAAAAATCTTTACCAAATGTAACAAATTGTAACCAGGATATCGCCCGAGTTTTTCCTACCGAGATATCAACGCATTCACATGCATAAGTAAGTAATGTCTAGTAATGCGAAGGTCATTTAAAAAAACCAGGAAAACAATATATTCACAGCAAATGCGTACTGGTTGTGGTACTAATTTTATAAATTTTTCTAGGCCTAGGCCCATTCGTTCATGAGTTTGGCGGGCCGGAGTTTGTTATCGCGGACTTCAGTACCATCACGGTAAACATTTGAAGCAATCAACAGCGTATTTAGAAACCTCCGTTGTTTCTGACGGTTTTTAATAATTCTAGAGAGAGCATTTTTAACATCATGCCGGCATTCATTTATGCCTTCTTCTATTTCCACTCATAATTAGCGTTGATAGAAAAGATTCGTCCATATTACGACCCCAGTGTAAACAACAACGAAACCCCACGAAAGACCATCGTTTTTTAATCGAGCAGCATTATTGCGCATGCGCAGAGGCATCAGGTAATATCTCGGAATATCTCAGAATCTTACCAGCCTCTGCGAGACTGGTAAAGATTCCGAGATATTCCGAGATATTCCTAGATTCTCCGAGATTTTAACAGGATGTTGCATTCACACGCGCTATAAAATGTAACAATTTGTTACATTTTGTTACATTTGGTAAGATTTTTGTACGTGTGAATAGGGTATTAGTCTACCACACAGCCTAAATTCAACCTGTCATCCATCCCAAGCCTTTGAATAACATAAAAATACTGTGTTTATCCCATTACCACCCACTTTTAAGTTTGCCACATTCGCCATAAAGCTTACTACATCCCTCTAAATCTCTCTGTCTACAATTAATTTTCGCCTCCTATCCATTTTCAAAATGACATATCTCCTGATGTGACATTAAACCTTTCATAGACAAGTACCTGTTGGTAAATCTGGCTCTAACAGAGCATCTGCAATATCCCTGTTATCAGCATCATCAATCTGGTGAAAAAGGCACATAATTTATTGTTACTGCTATGCATATTGAGTTCTTAACTGTGCGTCACAAACAATAAGTGGCGCTCTTTGTTGCTAGTAATAATGAAAAATGCAGTCAACCGAACTTCGCTAGCCTATGTTAAGAAGAATACTGTAAACCCCTTATTTTCACAGCCCTAAATTTTCGCGATTTCACGATTTGAAACATTTCGCGACCTTTTATTTTCGCGATGGGACGATTTTAATAAACAACATTTTTGCAATTTTTACCCTTTTTGAGCATTTGTTTATAAACTTATTTTTTGGTTGAAGAGGATGATGTCAGTTTTGAAAATTGTCTATAATAACAAAGTCTAGGCCCAATACACCTACCTCTATAAATGATTTACCAATTTGCGTAGCGAATCTTGTGATCCTTCTGTGTTACCTACATCGAATCGCTAGGCCCTAGCGTGACATTTCGTGTGACAGATTCCACAATTTCATTCACCAATATCCGCATAGAATTCCAGCCCTCCATTAGGCTATGGACATTTATTGATCATTTATGACAAAAGTCTGCTTCAAAAAATCTGATTCTTCATCTTATTTTAGTTTAAAATTATTTTTTATTTGCCAATGTGTTCGTAAACTGAAAGCCATTGAATCGACAGTGAAGCTACCCGGATGTATAAACATGTTTTTAGACGATATTCTCAGCCTCTATATCGGACTTCTGTTTGGCGGAGACCACCACGCCGTGGTGGGTCCTGATTTTGGCAATCGCAATCCTATTGATAGCGGCGATAGACCTAATCAACTGGGCCTACTCTGCCCTCTTTCGTAGGGAATCAATCATATATTCTATTGTTTGTTTGTAGTATTTTTGTTGTGATTCGTGAGTGATTGTCACTTAAACAGAGACAAGATCATTTATTTTATAGATCTTTAGTAAAATCTGTTTTGGCAATCATTACTGACAATACATTTTCGCGATTTTCGCGTGCCCTTAACTTTCGCGATCGTCAGGTCATCGTGAAATTCGCGAATATTAAGGGCGCGCAAAAATAAAGGGTTTTACAGCTGTGTCGTGATATTTTAGATTTAAAATTACATTAGTAGTTAAATATAAATGTGATAACTAATCTTGTAAGCTTCCACATTCCGGCGTGGATCCAAGGGGGCCCAACGGACCCGGGACCCCTCTTTTGAACCCAAAAAATACATTTTTTTGCACAATTTTGAATAAAACGGGCGACCACGCCCACCCGGATCTGGAAGTGGCCCCCCCCCCCCTTTCGGTGGATCCTGGATCCGCCTCTGACGTTATTAATACATTCTAATGGTAAATTATTATGCTTTAAAATGTCTCATTGCAAAGTTCCTATTCTATAACGTGCGATTAAAAAAATCATTCAAGCATGAATGACCGTAAAGGACGCCACCTATTGTATTTTTCATTATTGTGACGTAAGCTGTTTGGTTCTCTATGTAGATTGCATATATAGAGTACTAAACTGATTATGTCATGACAATAGGGATACCCTTTGTTGTAAAAATTATGATCATTTTATGTTCAAATGAGACTTTTTAAAATAATAGTTTACCATCAGAATGTACATAAAAGTTCATTTGTTATTGATGTCCAATTTTGATATCTTTGGTATCTAGAAAATTGAGATGCCCACAGCGTGGTGAAAGCTGTTAAATGTTGGACGAGCACATACATGCAATTAAAAAAAATGTGGCTCTCTATATCAGCTGAACCTTTAATAAGCTCCCATCTTCCTTAAGCACTTTACTTCATAATCTAAGCATTGCCTAATTCTACTATAAAATGTCTATACCTCCAAGATATGTGTGTCCCTTTCTGGACTTGCAAATTGTGATTCATTAAGGTCGTTGACCTCTTGCTGACTGTGTTTTGGACTGTCTGTTAACCCTTCTATTGTTTGATCCTATGGAATAAAGGTTTATATATTTTTGACATTATACTAATATACTAATAAAAAGAAAATACAATTTCTTCTTTGTAGGCACACTGCCAATATAATTTTGGTAATGTCCTGTGCGTAAAGCGTTACTCTGTAAATCTTACCCGGTCGCCAGTTAGTTTTCCGCTCAAATCTGCTCAGGAAACTTACCAAGCAAGTTTAACTTTTTATGATAAACTAAAACTTATAAGAAAATATTTTTTTGGGTGAACCTGCCCTTTAAGGAAACATGAAATTCATAGAAATAAAAGTATTAGTATATCTAAAAATTGTTTAATAAGCTTTTTACACTGAAAATGACCAAAATTATAAAGGCTCTCTCTCTCGCTCTCTAGGTGCCATATCAAGAGACTTCGGCGATCACGAGACGCCACAATTCCCGGTTTCTTGTCTTCTTTAGGATTTCAAATATTTCCTGCTCAATGCCTTGTTCCTCCAGCCAGGTCTTCAAACTTATCATCCAAGTTTTTTTTTGTCATTTTGGGTAACAATCTTAAGTTATGAAATGTATAATTTATTGTTCTTAAACAATTTTACATAGGTAAATTCAGTCTGGTGGTGTGATTCTGTTTTTTATTGAGTTGTTTTAGTCTCATAATGGTTCTGAGTGGCTGCCAGCAGTGTTTAGTAGGACGCGGTTTTGAGAGAGCCGACTGTAAATGTCCTCAAACTTACTGTGGCAGTCAGGTTGTATTGTTCCTTGTTTTTTGTCATTGCATCAGATATTCGTTTCTGTAGATTGATAACTTCCTTATCCATCTCGTCAACACTTCCAGCCTTAAAATTATGAAAAACAGAAAAAAAAAAAATTGCAAGTATTTATACCTCACTCAAAGAATAGCGTAATCTGATTGGATAATGAGATTTATATACTGGATTGATTTATCCTTTTTCACTGATTGGTTAAAAGCGCATTACATGATGAAATATAATCCAACCACCAAAGTACTATTTACGGATCCGTAAATAGTAAAACAATTTACGGATTCTGTCCCAATTTCAACACCAGATGGCGCTATCTCATGTGAGCCGGCGCTGGTACCGGTTGCAACCGCAGTGTTTAGCGCTGCACGGAACTCAATCAATGAACAAGAATGTATGAATCCAGTATATAAAACAAATATATACTGAGATGAAAAGCTTTGGATTAAAACTATGGGTCCCTCAGTGACTGCAAAAGTACTATTTGCTTCAGGGTTGCGCCCCTCGTCAAATAGTACTTTTGCAGTCACTTTGGGACCCATAGTTTTAACCAGAGCTTTCCATCTCAGATATATTTTCACTTTATAGTACTCATCACCCTTATAGTACCCCACCGGCTAGTTCACTGCACATTCGCCTACACTCCAGCGATTGCCAATTTGCCTGCAGTATCAATTGTTTTGATTTTGCACGCAGAAGTTCAACTCAGAACTACAAAAAAGTTGAAGATGACAAAATATGTGAAGCTTGAGATAAACAATCTGTTTAACTTTTAGTCCTAGTATTTCCAATCTACGTAGCCTAAGCTAGGTGGGCTTGAGATAGGCCTAGCCTAGTTTGTTTTTATAATAAAAAAATTAAACTGAAGAGTGCAGAACTAAAATGAGGCATGTCACGGCAAAACCACCAAGTTGTAGGAAAATTGAAAATTGACTTATTGTTAAAACCTTATTACACTTTTCGTACGCTTTAAAATAAGAGGTAAATTATCACGACTTCTGTAACTGAAGTTATTGGACAAAATATACAAACAAATCCTTTGTATTTGTTTATATTTCCTGTTGTTTATTTGCTTATTTCTCAATAACTTCATGTGCGACAACTTGGTGGTTTAGCCATGACTAGCCTCAAATGGATATTCATTGTAAGATAGAATAAATAGATAACTAAATCAAACAAGCAAATAAACAATCAAACAAAAAAAATAAATAAATGAACAATTAAAATAAATTATAAATTTAAAATAATTATAAAGAAATATACAAACAAACACATAAATACATAAAAAAATAAACAGATAAATAAATAATTTGGCACATGTTCAAAGTCATCTACCTGATAATGCATGTTGCCCCAACATGCGCAAATATAAACAGTGGCTAATGTAATGCTACAGAGTTATGTAAATATTATTTTAATAATATTAAACAACACTCAATGAACAATTTTCATTTTGTACTAACCTTCCCTGTTAGTTTCAATGCAGATGGGGGAGGAAGTGCTGCAATATAAACAGCGGTTCCAGTCTAAAACAAAAAAAAAAAAAATGTTAAGAAAACATAACATTTATTTAAGCTATTTACTTTAACGTATTGTGCAAATAATTCAAGATTGACCATGAACTGGTAACACATTCTTTAAATATTAAACAAATTTTATGATGTACTATATGATATTCTATGACAATAAAGTATATGTATCTATATCTATACTTGAATAGCCAGATCTATTTAAATTGTCTTTTTGGACAAGTCCCATGTTTTTGTTTTATGAAATTTGTTTATATAATTTCATCATGAATGCTGCAATACCGGCTTGTCATTTTGTTTATATAATTTCATTGTGTATGTTAAAACTCCCTGGCATTTAGCTTTTAAAGAACTCAGAAATTCAAGTGAAATAAACACTAAAGTGTTTAAAATCGCTGTGAAAATTTAAATCAACATCAGATTTTCTTGAATTTTCTAAAAGAAATACTGTAGATCCCTATATGTTCGCGCGCCCTTTCGCGAATTTCGCAAAAATTAAAGGCCTTGAAAACCTCAAAGAAAAATATCGGAATTTACCATGTGTAGGTCGAGGTCAAGCAAGACTGAGATCATCTAAAAATAGATTTGTGAAAATAATAATTTTGGCACTATTCCAAGAAAGATATGTTGTAAATGTAACTATCATAATAATTTGGGTTTCAAAATCACCCTATTCATCGGTTAAAAAATCATAGTTTGAACGCAAGGTTTGAAACATTTTCCACAAACATTAAATTAGTGGAGGCTGCCATTTTATTGTAAACTAGGTGGCGCTATACACTTCGGGGTCGAATGCTTCTTACAGTAATCAGATGTTCATTATTTATAAATCGAAAAATAATTTGCAAAATAAAATACCGACAAGAATAAGACCGAAAATCCAGTTTTTTTTTAAAACGGCATTTTCCATGAATGGTCAGTAAACCATCAAAGCCTAATGGAGGGCAGTAATTGTACGTGGCAATGGGTGAAAAAAATCGTGCAAATTGTCAAGTCTGGTCAAGTGTAAACGGCTTAGGCCCTACAAGCCAGAGTCGACTCAGGTTTGTGATGCTAGTCTAGGCTAGGTACTGTAACCTATTAAACATTTTTTATCACAAACAAGCACTCTATTTTGAAAACTAACATTATGGTCCTCAACTAAAAATTAGTTTTTGAACAAACTACTGATTTATGTTCAACCTAATAACAGGTAAAAATTTTGAAAATTATTGTTTTTTAAAAAATGTCCCATCGTGAAAATAAAAGTCCCTAAAGGTTAAAAATCGAATCGCGAATGTTGAGGGCCACGAAAATAAAGGGATCTAGAGTATATCATTGTTTAGAACTTCATTTAATAGATATAGCAGACACAAATGAGGTATCAAAATTTTTACAATCTCAAGGGGATGTGTTTCATCAGTTTTCAATCTGACAAGCTAAGAGGCTCATGTGCATACAATTTTAACATTTCAAATTTTCAAAGCTTAAGGGGGATGGAGTCAGGACCCCTGACCAGTGGCATATCCATGGGTGCTCAGGTGCACAAGCACCTCAAATTGGAGTCAAAAAACATTACAATTTGGATACAAATTTGAAAATCTGGGGCTCAAGCACCACACTTCAGTGGAAATGAGCACCCCCCACCCCCCTTCAGATGAGAAGGACTAAACTGTCATGAAAAGCACCAAAAACTCATAAATTACGTGCTAATGGGGTAAAAATGGGAAAAAAAGCCTTTTTTTTGCTTGTCTAAATCCAGGGGCGGATGCAGACTTTTGGAAAAGGGGGGGGCCGGGCCGGAAGGGGGACCGGTAGAGATTCAAAATTCTAGGGGGGTCGGGGGGTATGCTCCCCCGGGAAAATTTGGACTTTAGATGTCCTGAAATGGCCTCAGGGGCGTGTTAAGGGAACAATTTTACCTAAATATTTTCGTT
>JAOTQE010116807.1:5000-12853 GCA_025631205.1 Nesometra sesokonis
GATGATTATGTACTAAAATGATAAATTATTAACGTTAACCAACATTAATGAGCACTTGACATCGACTTATATTTACTGAGGCTGAGTTACTACTATAAAGGAATGGACCTCCGTAAGAGTACCAAGTAACGCGTCACAACTTTAGTAGCAATCGATCGCGCCGGCGGCAAACGTAGTAACAACGCCTGTTGCATACTTATCGACATTTACAACAGACTACTGCCAAACCAGCCTACTTCAATTGCTTCTAGCTCTACTTATGTTAACAGATCGAAGATTTAAAAAAACAGAAATATTGATATCAATATTTGTTAAAATTGATATTCTTATTTGATCAAAAGTTCATTTCGAATGATCAAGAATGTGACCGTAGGCCTGTGAGTTTCTGTTCTGCGGAAGTCGGTTAATGCAAATTCTAAACACATTTTTAATCAAGAATTCTGCATTATCCCTTTGAAACATTATTCTTGAATTAGGTATGTGAGGTACATTAAAACCAAGGTAATGAATGCTAACATTGTACATACATTTGTTTTGTCAAAAATTAAAATATCATTAATTCCATGAAGTTGCATTTAAGCAATTGACAATTTCTATTATATTCTACATCAAACATTTAAATTGCACTGATTGGTTGAAAGAACGCCATGTTTTAAAAAAAGCATTTCCACTATCCCACTATTTTGACGTCACTTTGCGAAATAGAATACTATCTCGCAAAGTGACGTCACTTTTATGACGTCATTATGCAATATATTATTCTATTTTGCAATATGACATCACATTGTTGTGTTTACAAATTCTGAAGATGACAGCCCACAGCAGTACAAGCGCTACCAAAGGCGTTTCGATCAATTAATTGAAGACGACATAGACGAATTTAATTTATCAATTCAGTCGACAGTACAATAACCCAAAAACAAAATGCAATGTCCGTTTGTTGTTATGGTGATTAAACCAACCACTAGCGCCAGACACGATTCAAACCCAGAATAATGGATTATAAGGCGAGTTTTAAAACCACATACATCTAATAAAACATTTCCCACCTCCCATACCCGATTACACTAAGTTTATCTTGCCTACAGTGAGCATTAACTATCAGCACTCTCCTGTGACAAACGGAGAATGTCAGCGACAGTTAATTGAATGTTGAAGATTAAGTACATTTCCATTTTTTCTAATCCAACAAGCAGGGTTTATGGAGTTTACAAAATCCGACAACCGAGATATTATTGTGCAGTTAAGGTCTCCGTAAACGTTAACGTTAACCTGAATACCCAACATACATAGCGATAACTCCTCCCCTTTTGTAAACATAAAGGAAAGCGCATGTGCAATAGCTTAAAATTTCCTACCTAACGTAAAGAACCAATGGAATCAACTTTTTCACTAACAATAATATTTAAAACCAGATGATTTTTTTCGAGAATAATGTCATCCGTTATTCGTTATATTTAATGTAAACCTAGATTACGTTAAGCATAATTGAAGCTCTCTAGTAATATTAACGTAGTACTAGATTACGTTAGGCATAATTGAAGCTCTCTAGTAATATTAACGTAACACTAGATTACGTTAGGCATAATTGAAGCTCTATAGTAATATTAACGTAACACTAGATTACGTTAGGCATAATTGAAGCTCTCTAATAATAGATTCAACGTGACCCTAGATTACGTTAGGCATAATTGAAGCGCTATAGTAATATTAACGTAACACTAGATTACGTTAGGCATAATTGAAGCTATCTAGTAATATTAATTAACGTAACACTATATTATGTTAGGCATAATTGAAGCTCTCAAGTAATAGCTTCAAGTAAGAAAGTATAATGCACACTCCAAGTAATGCAGAGCCGCCGGAGCCGGTCCGGCAGGTCCGGCTTTCGCCGGACCACTTTTTTGCCAATGTAAAAAATAAAATTTAAAAAAATAAAAAATAAAAAAATTAAATAATAAATAAATAGATAAAGAAAAATTAAAACCATCATCAATTAACAAGACAATAAATCGCATAAGTTGAGTTTATCTTCAAAATAATTTGTAATTATTATAGTTCTAAACCGCAATATTTTTGCGTCGTCAATCACACAAAAACTCTCTGTGGAAGTGCCATTTCGGGGCATGTAGAGACCTTGAATTTAAAAATTTTCTTACCTCAGCCCCAACCATGGTGGGGCTGAGGTAAAATTGGAATCTCTAGCCGGACTACTTCAAAATTGCTTCCGGCGGCTCTGTCTATACATTGTTATAATATAACCTGTTATTTGTTGAGTAACAAACCCTTCTTCATACCAGTAAAAAACCAATTATTTAACTTGATTACACCTCGTGTTGTAGACGTCATCAGGTCACATGACGTTGTTTAACCAGATCATCCAACCAGGAACAAACGTAAGAAACCCACTTGTTCAGAGGCAACGTGCAGGCTTAAGTACTGATCTAGTCTGATAGCGGAAGTCATCTGGCTTCATAAATATCAATTGGATATTATTCAGACACCAGCACACGCGTTTGGCTAGATAAATTAAGATGATTACCTGAAACATTCCTATTCCGTTCGCTACTTTTCAGTTTTGAATAAAAATAAATTTTAAAAGAACGATCATACCAAAATTTTAAAATTTTACAAGCGATGGGTGTTTTGTACATTTTTTACCTTTAAAGGCTGCTTTCTACTAAGCGAATTTATTCGCACAAACCGCGATATTTTTTTGCTCTTGGGCATGCGCAGTAAAAAACGTTGTTGTTGAAAATTTAACTGCGCATGCTTATGAGCGAAAATTCTGGATTCGCGCGAATAACCCTCGCCTAGTGGAAAACAACAAGTTAAGGAATGCATTGCTTTCCGTTGAAAAGAAATAATGTGGATTTGAAATGGACTGTAGAAACATAGAAACCCTCAACAATTATTTCAATATTACACACCTGGGAATCAACGAGAAAACGAAAAACATTATAAAGTTGTTAATAAAGATACGTAATTTGTTTTCTTTCATATAGAATCAAATATTCTGGTAGAATCATCAAGTTCCACAAATATCGGAGCAACTGGAATCGCAGCTATCACTCTTGGTGCCATACTCAGTATAATTTTAATTGTCATTTTAATTTTGTATGTGATCCTCTGGCGGCGTAAACGCACCCTGAAAACCTGTGTGTCATATGAAATAGAAAGGTAATTAAATAAAGCTAATAGGCCTACGACTTATGTCTCTGTCCACAATTTTGACCCATGAGGAACATTTAAGATCAGTTGGAACGCAAGGAAGGGAGTTTAGTCTTACAAAAGTTTTACATGGTAAATTATGAATACAGTGGTGGGTTTAGATGAGACGGTGTCAGGGGGTCATGACTCCCACTTCGGTTTAGATAACAATTTTCTAAACACTATAAGTAGGCCTTCCTGCGAATGAGCCTGTGAAGATAGTCACCCTGGTCAAAAACAAGCAAGAAAGGCGAAATGACCATGAGATCGTGCGTATCATATCAAATAGAAAGGTAATCTAACTAATTAAAGCTAGTAGGCCCGTGTTTTATGTCTGCCCAAAATTTGGACCCATGTGGAAGAGTTGATATTACAGTGGACCTCTCATTTACAAACTTCTCATTTACAAACCTTCTATTTTACAAACAATTTTCAGACAATGCAGTCATTGAAATGATGACTGATTGTGTTATTTTACACTAATTTAATGTTAATAATTCTTTTTTAGTGTATTTTTCTTCTGCTAATTTATTCAAACAGCACATTTTAACAATCATGTAAACAAAATAAACGCAAACAAGTGTTTTGCAGGCCCTTATTTTGTCTGTTTTCATGAACATTCCCATTTACAAACTTTCTCATTTACAAACACCTTTCAGACCGAGGGGTGTGTAAATTAGAAGGTCGACTGTAGTTGAAACTTGATGAAGGAACTTAATCTTACAATTTAGAAATTAACTGACACCCACATTAGATTTCATAACATTTTCATAAACTCGGCAGTACCTGCATGGGCATGAGCCTGTTGAAGATAATCAAAAACAGGGATGTAAAATTCTGGATCCCCACTGAGATTTGATTTAATTTGACTTAATAAAGATAAGTTTAAAAAAATAAAATATTTCAAAAACGTCTGTCATACCGAGCCTCCAATGAACCACAAATTAATGAGCATTTGGTGTGATTCCTGTATTTGTTGGAGATATTTTCTTTCATGACCAACTGTGCGTGAAATTTAAAAGAAATAAAGTGTTTCGCAGTTTGTAAGATAAGTGAAATTTGTTAATTATAAGCTTGGCTTCTTCGGACATCTGTAACATGTATTTTTAGCATTTGAGGCTACTTATTGACATTACTATATAACATTCGAAAGTTGATAACATCTGTGGTCTATAGCATTGTGTTTAAGTTTTTAGACATAAGTTTTAAGATTTTATATCATTAGTGAAAGCTAATAATTGTTTTCACAAATCTGTGAGAACGCCTTTTTAACAGACGAAGCTATTGCTTGATAAGTTGAAAGCGGTTGAGTTTATCTTTTACTTGTTTCTAAATGTGAGTGTACGAATTCAATGTATCATTGGTGAAACCTTAAAAAGGTTCCTCACAATCGAGATCGCTTTTCTTAACAACCGGAGCTTATTGAGATTTATTTTATAACATGTAGAAGCTGCTGTAGTCATCTTCTGTATCTAAAACTGTCTTCGAACTTTGTTTTTAACAGGTGACAGTCAGTAACGTTGAAGTTTGATGTTTTCAGTTATGAAACATAAGATTTTCAGCACACATCTTTATTCATCCCTTTCCTTTTATGGATAAGAATGAAAAAAAAAGATATTATTTATTATTTTCATTAAGGCTAATACCTGTATAAAATACCAAATGTTCTACACTTCTTTTGCTGAAAGATTATGATTGTTCGTTCTTTTAGGGAACCACAGGCACAGGATATTGAAGATACATTGGATGAATTCGATATTGTGTATGAAGTAGGTTCTGGTAAGTTTTAGGTTATAATGTACCTGACAAAATGACAGAAGCCATTGAGGATGGTGTTGCTATTGATGATGATGATGGTGGTGATGATGATGATGATGATGATGATAATGATGATGATGATGATGATGATGATGATTATGATGACCACAGGTACAGGATATTGAAGATACATTGAATGAATTCGATGTTGTGTATGAAGTAGGTTCTGGTAAGTTTTAGGTTATAATGTACCTGACAAAATGACAGAAGCCATTGAGGATGGTGTTGCTATTGATGATGATGATGACGATGATGATTATGATGACCACAGGTACAGAATATTGAAGATACATTGAATGAATTCGATATTGTGTATGAAGTAGGTTCTGGTAAGTTTTAGATTATAATGTACTAACAAAATGACAGAAGCCATTGAGGATTAATTGTCATATGATGGGTTTGTGTTGCTATTGATGATGATGGTGGTGGTGGTGGTGGTGATGATGACGATGCTGTTGTTGTTGATGATGATGATGCTGTTGATGTTGATGATGATGATGATAATATGATGACGATGATGATGATGATGATGATGACGACGATGATGGTGATGTTCATATTGGTTATGTTGGTGATAACACTGATGGTGATAACACTGATCATGATGACAATGACGTTGATGTTGTACAGACAGACAAACCAAACATTTAACCAATGATCGTCAGACATTGCACAATTCAAAATTAATCGGACTATCAGATTGATTGGAAATTGCGTAAGGAGTTTACTGCCTGACAGACTAAGTGGCCAACTAACAAATGAAATAACGGAAACTGAGAAACTGCCTGCTCATTTTAAATCCATGGACTGTGTCCATTGCATATTTAACATAATGGGGACCGCCCGACCCAACCACCGACAGAGTGAAGTGTATAAAATATAAATAAAAGAATATAATATAACACGATTATCCATGCTAGGACAACTTAATCATGATAGAGGTCGCACTTGTTCTATAATGAAAAATGTCTTACAGTCATTCAAACATTTTATAAGGTAAATTATATTGAATATTTATCTGTGGGCGTACCTGTTTATTTAGTGTAACGTAAAATCTATTGCTTAATATCACTTTTTTCTTATAGGCCGCAATAGTATCGATACTGACGCCGGTTCAATAGCGTCCAGTAACAAAATGTATCCAGGGCGAGTAGTACAGCAGCGGGAGCTTCCAGGAATACCAGAAGAGGACGAAGAAGCAGGAGGATTACTTGGTCTAGCAGACAATGAAAAAGAAATAACCCAGGACCACGTGCAACGATGGCAGTTTGAAAAACCTTTGAACAGTGAAGTTTCAGTTAGTTCAACGGTGAGAGCGGTGCATGGATCTGTAAGCTCAAACGTTGACATACATGACGAACCTGAATTTAAAAATCCATCACTCACTTCACAACAGAATAGTGTAAACCTTCAAAAACCCAACAATAATTTAACAAAATTACAATGCCGTATTAACAACGAATTAGAACGTGCTTTACTATCAGAGGATTATATGGAACTCCGACGATCAATTGAGAATTTGACGGCGGTTATTTCTAATATTCCGCAAGTTCTTTCGCATAGTATAGGATCGTCTGGTAGCGTGTCGCTAGTTGGAGGAAGTGAACCTTCAAGCGAACATGACGAACTCATGTTTAGAAGCGTTCCAAGTATTAATGTAAGTGATAATGATGAGATGCAAGTTAGTGAGTCTGATGATGAAGATGGAAAACCTACCAAGAGAAAAAAGAAACGGACAACGCCTCATAATTATCTAGCAATCAATACTGGTAACGCACCATCCAGTTCAGATGAAGATGATGATGATAAACCAGCCATAGTATATGACGACTCAATAGGACGTGCTTTCTTAGTCGATTCATCTGGAAACGAAAGCGACTCGCATGGGTATACCAAAGTCGACCGTACAAAACGTTCATACAGCCGGGAATTAGTGAACGGAAATGATTATGGTTCATTACAAATATCACCATCTTTAGGCAGTAATTTGGAAAACAAGACACCTACCAACAATGATTCAGATTTTATGAATAAACCTAGTGATAACTATCTGGAAGCAAAACATAATAAAGATAAGAAATTATTTTCTGTGAGTGACTGTCAAAGACAAATGAGCTTAGATGATAAATATTTGGAAGTTAAAGTTAGTGATAATGCTAATAAACAAGAAAAGGATGCCCCTTTTAGTTTTGGGATTGATTCGAAGTATATGCAAACTACAATTCAAATTGAGCCAAACGATCCTTCAAACAAATCTATTGAAAAGATTGAGACTTTAGAAAGAGATAGTAATGAAATCAACGATCCACCTGTGTATGAAAACCGATTAATACATAGCGAAGTTGATGAAACACAGCTTACAACACAGACAGAACCGTTGAAATCTAGTAGGCCTAACGCAAAAGACAATTCCAGAATTCGTCAACTTTCGAAGCCTTTCACTTTAGAGACCTCGGAAAATGACCTCTTCCAGCCAACAGGACTAATAAAATCCAAAATTCCAATAAGAATCACTAAACAATTTTCTACGTGATGCATAAAGTAATTATATACATAACTTCCAAAATATATTGTTTAGAATTGGACAGGCGATGCAACTTGGGTATTGACATGCATGCCTTCCAGGTCCTTTCGTACGGGACGCGGGGCGATGTTTGGGACATTCCTATTTTGTTGACAAAATACCATTCTGTCGAGACAGAATTTATTCTGTCGAGACAGAATAAATTCTGACTCGAAAGAATAAAGTCTGAATCGACAGAATAAATTCTGTCTCGACAGAATAATTTCTGACTCGACAGAATAAATTCTGTCTCGACAGAATA
>JAOTQE010116818.1:0-12853 GCA_025631205.1 Nesometra sesokonis
GGTGGGGGTGTATGTTATAATTTATATTATAAGTTACAATTATATAATAGTAGAGTACATTAAATATAAACTATTATATTTATATAGATATAATTATATTTGGTATGGGGAAGGGGATCAGATGTACGCACCTATTTTATTTCAAAAGGTCACATACTTTACACATAATCAAAACCACATTTTTGGGGAAAAAATGTTTTAAAAAATTATTAAAAATCAACCAATAGTCCGATTCACATCAATTAAACTGCATTTTCCTTCTTAAATTATGACCGCAATCATTGGTACGACGTCTTTGCTGCATGATACATAAATTAGCGAATGACGTTCGAACTGCCTAGGTACCCACTACTACAGCACTCCTGGTTGGGGAGAAACAACTAAAGATGAAGTGCCTTGCTCATGGGCACAAACGAGTGGCGAACCCCGGACTTGAACTGACGACTTCACGATTGGAAGCCCAAATTCTTACCGCTACGCCACACGCTTCCACACTGTTTTCAAAATAAGAGGTGCTAAGAAAACCAGACCAGAAGGGAGATGCAATTTTGGGACATTTCACCAGGAAAGAAGGCATAGAAGAGTTTTGCTGTCAGGATACATTGAAGAAAAGACAAACCAAAGAAGACAATTACCTTACAAGACTCAGGAATGAATCGATGCACATACAAATACAACATTAGTGACATCAATCAACCTTAGAAGAATGGTCAAAAACAGAAACTGGATTTCCATGGCAGCCAACGAACGGCTTAATTAAGAACGTATAGTTTTAGTTGATCGTTTATTTATCAACAGTAAACCACAGCAATAATTCTTACATAAAAGTACAATCTTGTAAATATATCAACCAAAAGTAGGTCTACAGAAAACCTATCTTAAATATATGGTATAGGCCTACATTAAATCGTTTTAATTCAAATGCATTTGTTCGTAACATTAAACTTAGTCTTCCACGTCAACTCATGTGATTTAGAGTGTTTTGTACCATTTTAAATATCTACCACGAATCTAACTTAATCTTATAGTATTAACAAGCTGCATTTTGATCTGTGAAAACAACTTTTGTGTGACATCAGGCAAAAGTTCACCTGTCTTTAAGTCTAATTAAATGGAAAACATTATAAAGAGAATACATTTTAGAGCACATAATAAATCTGGTCTTTAACCACGATCCAACTGCAGAAGAGGAGTGTTACATGATACATGATACTGGTTATTATTGTACCGACAATACGGTTCTATGAAATGCGAATGAATCAAGTACATTAAATGACGC
Organism: Nesometra sesokonis; assembly: GCA_025631205.1. NCBI lineage: Eukaryota > Metazoa > Echinodermata > Crinoidea > Comatulida > Antedonidae > Nesometra > Nesometra sesokonis. The sequence goes on from JAOTQE010116818.1 coordinate 1,280, forward strand.
GGGGCTTAATCTATTGCAATAATATTATTTATTGTCAACTATTAATTAAGAAGCATGTTTTGTTGTGGTTTTCTAATAAAATGTTTACCGCTAAAAATTTCCATGAAAATATTGGCCTCGATAATTAAAAGAAAACTACATTACTAGGTCTACAGGAAAATAATTAAATATCGGTCTTTTTACCGATCGAAGTATACTTGACAATGGTTAGTTTCTACAGTGGGTCTAAAGGGACATTTAAATTCGTTTTTTAATGTCTAGCGCCATCTATGATGACATATTGTTACTTCTCACTATAATAGTAATAACACACTAAATGAGAATAAATATACTATGGATTTAAACTATTAATAATATACAGACATTTAACTAGCCACTTCAAAAAGTATATAGATGCGTAACCAAAAGAAGCTTCATAAACATATAGTAAAGAAAGGTGGCTGGAACACTGTCCCACCCCTGTCTCTGTGAAACAAACCATAAAAATGAATACGCCTAATCCTTTTTCTGAGCCTGAAGGCTCATAGGGCTGGAGCTTACTTCCAGTTTCAGTAGCGTGAATGGCATGAGAATATGATATTACCCTGGATGGGACGTTAGCCCATCGCAGGTTACTTCACAGCAATTTGCCAGTACCCATCGTGCAGCTGGGTGAAGCAATGCGAGTAAAGTGCGTTGCTCAGGTGCACAAGCAAATTACGTGAGCGAGTCTCGAACCACCGACCTCTCTATTGTGATTCTGAACCGCAACCGCTGCTCCAACTGCTCCCACCTCTAATACGCCTAATACCATAACCCAAACCGAATTATGGGATATAGGCTCTCGTCGAAATTGAATAGCAGCGATTGACCACAAATATGACCGACCGACCGACAGCCCAACCAACCACTGTGGTAATCCCCGTCTAATCGTCTAATTTAACAACTGAGTCCAGTGCAGGGAATAGAAAATAATAAAGAGGAAATAAATTAGGCCTACCAGCAGCGGCGGCGCTGCGGGGTGGGGGAGGTAGATACCCCCGTTGGGAACCTTTGCCCCCCCCCCCCCGTCGGGGAGAAATTTAAGGTTTCGGGGCTTTGTAGGGTAACTACAAGGAAAAGACGAAACCCCAACATAAAAACGGGCTAAAAAAGAACGCTAAAAAAGCTTCCCCAACTCCTCGGGGGTCAGCAATTACTTTAATAAAGTTAACTTCATGTAAATGACATGAACAGTTTTCCCATCATATAGGCCTACGTATTTTCCAACACGTTTATGTAGACTGTGTGCCCATCCCTCAATAAAATTACATTTAAACTGGTCCAGGTCCTGTACAAAAGTTGGCAAAGCCAGATCAATTAAAAACAAGTACTGTACTCGTATCTTGATTAGCTCCGGCTCTGTACCGTCCTCAATCAGTTTGTTTTAATTTTCCAAGTATTCGTTACTTCTAAAATGATGTTTTTTTGTTGAGTGTTAGCTGGCTGAGCGAGTAAAACATTTAATTTGTAATAGGTCTGCAATTACAGGTTCAAGTGCGAGTTGTATGGCCGAGCGGTTAAGGCTGCAAGGGAGCCGTGATAACAGCATGGGTTCGAGGTCCGCTCGCACCATAGTTCTGGTGGTGGAACAAGTCTTCTCAGATAAGGACTATATACCGTAGGCTATACCTGCCAACTTTTTTTGCCTCCAATGCGTGAGACAAACCCCGCCACCACTATCTGGCCCACATCCTCTCCTATATCGATCTGACAAGCAAAAAAAAAAACAAAAACAAAAACCGTCATCTGAGCGTTTTTGGGCCGTTTCTGCCCAAATTATCGGTGTTTTGGGGGTGGTTTTTACCGTATTTTCGTCTATATTATGTCATACGTGAGAAAAACTATTGGAATGACTGATTACGATTGATAATTCTGCTAATGCGTGAGATAAATTAATTTATGCGTGAGACGTCTAAAATAGGCTCCAATGCGTGAGACTCACGCATAATGCGTGAGAGTTGGCAGGTATGGTAGGCCCAGTGTACACATGTGCACTATAAAGAACCCAGTACATCTTTTGAGATTACCCCGGTGTACTGGTCCATACATCCCCTGCTATGTGGACAGAAAAATGTAGCGCACGTTATTCGGGCAGAAGGACATGACGGGACCCTTAGTGGCGTAGAAAGTCTTATCAGTGTGTAACATCTGGTCCACAGCGCCTTGAGACTTTACTGTGTAATGCGCTATATAAAAATCGAACTTCCCTTTTTTTACAAGTTTCCGTCTCTTTCTCAGTCTAAAATGCTGTTTTATTGATTTATTTAAAGCAATTGAAAAATAAACAATTAAAAGGCTATAAATCTCAGAAAATCTGAATGAAGGACACTTGTCTACATGAAAATTGGCCTAAAAAGTACATTATAGTGAAATATAAGTATCATAGTACTTATAATTGATTAAAACTAAATTTCTCAAAAAGTTGACTTCAGACTTATTTTGGTGATTATCTCAATTTGATCTCACCTACGATGCGACTAATTTTGTGGTGAGACCTCACATATGTTGAGTGTAGCTGGCTGAGCGAGTAAAACATTTAACTTCTAATAGACCTATGCAATTACAGGTTCAAGTCTCGTTATGAACTGCGTTTTTTAAAGTTTCCGTCTCTTTCTCATTCCTTCTAAAATACTGTGTTATTGTTGAGTGCATCTCTATGTTGAGTGTTAGCTGGCTGAGCGAGTAAAACATTGAACTTCTAATAGGCCTATCCAATTACAGGTTCAAGTCTCGTTATGACCTGTCTTTTTACAAGTTTTCGTCTGTTTCGTCTGTTTCTTCTTCAAATCACGCTATTTTGTTGTTGAGCGTTAGATTACTGAGAGGGTAAAATCTTAACTTGTAATCTGCAATTACAGCTTTAAGTTTATAATGATCCGTCTTTTTTTTAAAGTTTCCGTCTGTTTCTTATTTCCTTTTAAAACTGTTTTATTAGACGCGGAAAGCGTCTCTATAAACAGCTTTTAAAAAATATCTCTGTCGGTTTGTCTGTCTGTCTGTCGGTCGGTCTGTAGGTCTTGTCACGCACGTTTGTGACTATTTGTGTTTTGTTCTTTCCATATGTAATTTCTGATAACAAGCATTGTATGGGTGTCACTTTATATATCTACGAGATATGAAACAAATAATCATTAACCGGTAATACATTAACATTAAAATTGAATTAAAATGTCGTTATAAATACACTTTAAATGCTTACTTCCTTATTAAGAGTGTATACAATATATTATTGTTTGATTCTTGAGTTATGCAAATTGCGAATAGCGCCTCAGGCTACTACACTCGGCGACTTTCACCTCAGGCGTAGTCGCAGAAATTTGAAATTTTGTTGGCTAAATAAAATTGATGGCGTGTAGTGCACGAACAGTTGGTGACACTGACCAGCTACAGCGTAACTGTGCGCAGCTTTCCGCGTCTTATTGTCGGATCGACTTATTTACAAGTTTCCGATTGTTCCCTTTTTCCTTCTAAAACTCTGTTCTTATTGTTGAGTGTTAGTTGACCGACCAGGTAAGACGCCTTGATTTGTAATCTGAAATTACAGGTCCAAGTCCCGTTGTGGACCGGATACAAAGTTTGTCTTGTAATGTGTATATGTTAGGTAATATGTACGCACGGTTTCAAGTCCTCTTTTTGACGACCATATAAAAATGTTTGTAAGCAAGCAAGCCCTTCCCACTATTCCTACCATCACCTAATATTCATTATTTTCTTAATCAAACAGTTACTTCTAGAGTTCCATCAATCCAGAGTTAAAAAAACAATTGTGTATTAACCATGGACAATTTAAATAAACTATTCCTATGATAAATGTAGACCTTTCAAATATAAGGTTGGGTGGGTGTAGTGGGAAGGGTGGATCGGCGCATCCCTGCCTGTGGACCTGTTTTCACTGTAGTACTACTCCAATTTCTGTTGCATGCTAAGGATTTTCTTTTAAAATTGTTGTATATGCAATAATAACGTCAGTTTAGTTACTTGTACGCCGAGTATCGTCAATGACTTGTTACGTTGCGAGATTGATATCTCTCAATTGAAGATTTGTTTCATAAAAAGTGCAGTTTTATTGGATTTTCACAAGCAATTATTATAAAAATTATCCGATTATCATGGTAATGTCAATCAATCCAGGTATTTAGGCGTGCACAATGGAAATTAGAATCGCTAAAAAATTCTTAGAAATTAGAGTTCTGATGAAATGACCTATTAAGATATTCATTATCATCAATCATCTTTGTATAACTTTATAAACTATTATTTTTTCTAATATGGCAATTATGAGCCGATATCTTGACATGTCAACAACCTGGAAATGCGATAGATAGGGATACACCAAGTATTTAATTGCAGCCCTTTAAACAACATAAAAAGTACAGAAGCAACAGAAACAAAAAATCTAAAATATATTATTCATATCATTAATCATCCATACTTACAATTTATATTATTAAAGTCATAGGTTCGCAATTAAAATGTCCCAACAACATGCCAATCTAATCTGATATTTCAAGATGTCATAAACTTTTGAAATGAGATAGATATGAATATCGCAATAATGACATTATAACTCTTAAAACAACATAGAAATACAGAGGTAACAACAAAAGAAAGATTGTTAAAATTCATTTGCTATCATCAATCATCTATATCAATAAAAAGTATAAACTATTACTGTACTAGGAAAAAATCTTATAGGTTTACAGTTAAAATGCGAAACAATATGACAATTATAAATTGATATTTCAAGATAATCTTGAAAAAAAAATCTGAAAATGAAATGTGGAATTGACAATTAATCCATTGTAGTCCTTTAAACAACATAAAACATACAGAAGTAACAGGAATTCAAAGATTTCTTAAATTAATACTAGGTTAAATAGAAGAAACACAGAGTATTAACGAATATTACGAAACAAAATTAATTTAGTAGAAAATAGAAACCTGTTTTGAACTAATAAATACCAACCAGATAAAAAAAAAAACAAATTATATATTTATTATCTTTTTTGTTTAATAAATTCGAAACTCGATTTAGATGTATTAGCTTTAAATATGGCAATAAATATATTCATTTCATCAGAAGAAAAAAACACCCTTGAATCTTAAATCACTAAGTAAACAGAACTTCAATAATGCCTTTCAAAATTGTAAACATTTCAAAGAAAAACCGAAAGAATAATTTAAAGACCAAATTAATACATTCATCTCCCACAAAACATACCGTTAATTCCATATTATTATTGGCACAATGAACAGATTATTAAATTTAACCACTGACTCAGTTTGATTAACATTGGCATATCCACAAGGACATTATTAAATTTTCCCGAACGATCGTGTATGCCCATCTGAATTTCACAGCCGAATAACCTAGGAAAACAAACTCAAGATTTTGTATATAAAACGCAAATTACCAGTAATAATGGTAAGCGTGTATACGTTGTACTGAAATGTGGGTGTTTGTAGAGCAATTTAGACTAAAGTGTTCGTCGAATTTAACGAATCGAATTCACTTGAACCATATTTAGCTGTGTGTTATGTTTATTACACTGTTCATCAAACCTATCTTCAAAAGTGTTACGAATATAAAATTATATTAAGCCTACTTGTGTATTTACTATAAAAGCCTATAATATGAATTCAATTTAGGAGGCATATTTGTTAATATTTTAAAAATTAATCTTTTAACTTAATGTTATTATAGATTATAAAGTTGACTAAAACCAATTTATTTACCGTAATTTACCGTGGTACATTGAGACTTGGAGCTTTTTCCTTTGTCCTTCTTGGTATACACATCCAAGAATCTTCCCCAGCGTATACTGTCTTAACTTTAAGTAGATCTGGCGGCCGCCAGATAATTAAGTGGTGGCCGTCAGATAATAAGTTGCGACCGCCAGATAATAATTTGGCCGCCGTCACTTAATTTTCACGAAATTATTTATTTACCACGGCATGAACGGGCTTCCGTACACTGTACTAATCACATGTAATTAATAATGAAGTCATACAATTATCCAAATATTAAAAATATTTGCTTAATTAACTAATTATATATAATTATCGATGAAGTGTTGTATTGTCAGAAAACAATCATGAAGGTAACATTGCGTTTATAAAAATTACACAAATGTCAGTTTATTACAGTTTTGATTACTGGACTTCAAACAGCTATAAATTGCTTTTAGTGTAAACCTAATATAAGTGTCATCTAATGGTTACATTTTTTGAAGTAGACCTTTGAAGTCCCACAAATAGCGGTCGACGTTAACATCTTCATCGGCAGCGCCCGTGTTTGATGTTTTAATCAAACTGAAGTTAAATGATAAGAGCAGTATCTCAATAACCTGCCAACGTACAATGGCCAGTTTATAGTCTTAATTAATAACACCAATAAAATGATTATTGTATTTGGAGTGGTAGTAAAGGTGCCCCATATTTAATACTAAACGTTTACAGGTAATGAGCTGTTAGGAGCTTATTGTACCAGGGAACAGTTCAATTACTGCTCCCTGATTTACTAAACCTCGGCTAATCCTCCAGGTTTTATCTATAACTTGTGTTTCGGCTTGAGGGTAGGATGTATTAATAAGTCATGGCATGGTTATGTACTGAACTAAGTATCGTTCTTAATTTGACGTCTGTTGATCCCTTCTTTAAAAGCCGTTACAATTGTTAGATTACTGGTAAAGTGACTTTCCTCACTAATGCATCTCTGGAAAATTGACCAGCAAAGGTTAATGTGAGAAAAAAAAAGTGAAATGACTATGTCAGAACATTAAAATGTCACAAATATAAACAAAACAAATTTCCAAGTAAAAATTAATAATAATTATTGATAATAACCTAGTTGAAAACGGCAAGGATTTTACTAAGTGGAGAATGATTAATTTGAATCAGCCAGATAGAAAAATCAGATGGAAAATAACCAGCTGGAAAATATGCATCAGGTCATTCGACACTAACTTTTCTTTGGTGGAAGCAATAGTGACAAATGACTAGTTGTAAAAATAATATCTTCTGATTTGCAATCCCTCAATATTTGATACGTTGTAAAAGTGACTAGGATGTTCAGACAAAATTGCAAAATGGAAATTCCTTATGTTTGTAACTCCTCCTGGAGAATAGGCTGCTGATAACAGTCTTCCAGATTCCTCGGCCCTGGGCTGCCCACTCTAGTTGTTTTCCAAGTCCCGTTGCCACTGGTGCTCCTTGGCCGGCATCTGTTTTGTTTTTTTCTTGGTGGTTTCAAGACAGAGATTGTCTATTAATGCTACTGGTTTGCTTCCGCAGGGTATGCCCAATCCATTTCCATCTTCTGCGTCTGATCTCATCTTCAGCTGGCAATTGGTTGTTATGCTGCCATAGGTCTGTGTTACTGATGGTGTTAGGCTAGTGAATCCAGAGGTTCCTTCTCAGGCAGCTGTTGATGAAACTCTGAATTTCCTGACGGTGGTCTTTTTTAAGAATATAAAATTACCCAGGTCGAAAGACAGGGTACAATAATGTATAGCAAGATAAAAATGTCAACAACTTTGTGGCATAACATGTCTTAATTTGCAAGTTTCTACCTTAATTGTTTGTCATATAGAAAAAAAACATAATGAACGACCAGGTGGAATAACATTACAATGAACTTTTTAAAACTATTCTAGTTCTTTTGAATATTCTAAAGAAGGCTACCTCCGCCTTATATAATTAGTATATCGTCATCATGACAATATTGCTTTATGAATGCCATGCTTGACAACTTTGACGAAACTGAGCTTCATAAAGAATTATGACCTTTTAACCAAAATCAAACGTCAGCGATTCAATATCTCATTATGGAAAACAAACGTTTAAAAGTCATTAAAACGTAACATTTCTCAATCTACACTGGTTTGCTTCCGCAGGGTATGCCCAATCCATCTCCATCTTCTGCGTCTGATCTCATCTTCAGCTGGCAGTCGGTTGGTATACTGCCATAGGTCTGTGTTGCTGATGGTGTTAGGCCAGTGAATCAAGAGGTTCCTTCTCAGGCAGCTGTTTATGAAACTCTGAATTTCCAGACGGTGGTCTTTTTTAAGAATATAAAATTACCAGATCGAAAGATAGGGTGGAATAATGTATAGCAAGATAAAAATGCAAACAACTTTGTGGCATAACATGTCTTTATTGGCAGGTTTCTACCTTAATTTTCTGTCATTTTTAACTATTCTAGTTTTTTTTTAATATTCTAAAGAAGTCTATATCCGCCTTATTGAATAAGTATATCCTGATTATGACAGTACTGCTTGATGAATGATATGCTTGACAACTTTGACGAAACTGAGCTTCACAAAGATTAATGGCCTTTTAACCAAAATCAAACGCCATCGATTCAATATCTCATTATGGAAAACAAACGTTTATAAGTCATTAAAACGTACCATTTCTCAATCTAAGTAGTTGACATTTTATTTAAAAAAGAGGTTTTAATTTTACAATTTAACACCTTTAATACTAGCAATATTGAATATTTCATATGTTAAACAAGTATACAATTGTAGATACATGCTACTCCATTTTTAGTTATTGTTTATCTATATTTGTACTATTTCTACTGATAATTATTCTTTTCGTAACACACTAAATGCATGGAAAAATACTCAACAAATTTCATCAAGAGTAGAAGTTTAAAATGAGTAATGCAATAAATTCATTATTATATACAGTACATTTTGTATACTGTATTTAAGTTTCAAAATGATAATAAGGTTCAAAATATGGATGTTGTATGGTCTAATGTTGTACGTTCTGCAATAATAAGGTTCAAAATTTTAAGCTCAAAAATGCTGCGAGATCCAGGATGATATAATTTTAAAAATGGGCCAAGCGGTTGTAAGTACCAAAATATTTAAGCATAAGGTGTAAAATGTTGTAATGTTCGGAATATTGTAAGAACTATATAATGTTGCAAGGGCCAAAAATTGTAAGGTTTTTTAAGTTGTAAGATCGAAAATGTGACATATCGGACATGTTGACAATTCCAAAATGTTCAAGGTTATTTTAACATTTAATAAAAGGGCAAGCGCCAAAATATGTGTAAGGTTTAAAATGTTGTAAGATTGAAAATGTTAAAAGAATAATCCTTAAATGTTGTAAGATTAAACATTTTGTAAAATCAAAATTTATAGGCAAGGTCCAATATATGCTGTAAAGTCCAAATGTCATAAGGACCAAAATTATACAAAACAAAACATACAGAAACATACTAATGCAAAATTTGACATGCTTTATTCAGTGTAGTATATCAATGCGATGTTATAACATGCTGCATACGAACATTACACTGATTTATTGTCATGTTCAAATTTCTTTCAAATCCAAATGTCTTTAGGACCAAAATTATACAAAACAAAAACATACAGAAACATATTCAAATCGTTGCATGTTTTATTCAGTGTAGTATATCAAAGCGATGGTATAACATGCTGCATACGAACAATAACATCGTTGACATTACACTGATTTATTGTCATGTTCAAATTTCTTTCAAGATTTAATTAAATCTCCATCCATCTGATTAATCATTCTGTTTGCTCAAATAAACACAGTATCGGTTGATAAATTTCGTTTGCAACGTGGCGTTCATTAAAATTACATTTTTAAATTGTTGTCCTAGTTTAGTTAAATCCAGATTCGATAAAACAACTAAGTATTGTGTTTTTTCGTGTCACATCTAACAGTAAGTTTTCTCGTCACTTACAGGAAGAGAACTATGCCATGCTTTCTAAACTAAGTATCATTATGAGGCTGAGGGAGTGGCGGTTGTTACGTCATGGGATAGAATAGTGTGGATTAAAAAAACTAGAAGGAGGGGGATTGTACAAAAAATTTGTTTGGGGAAAAAGTGTGGGAGGGGGACGGGTCGGATGACCTAGTGACGTGACGTATCCGGGCAGGGGTGCTTAGAGTGATCGAGCACCCCTTTCGGAGGCAAAAAGAAAAACATAAAATTAGGATAGTGCAACAATGCGACCTCATGCAACTCCTTCCGTTTTGTTTTTGCTTGTCAAAATCCATTTCACGTTCGATCTACAGGCGCCCCCACCGTTGTATCGGGCTGAATCTGAATAAACCAATGTATCAGGCAAATCCTAATCTTCGGAAACGTACTGTTTTAAAAGTACAGTAAAATAAATAAAACTTTTAAACTAAAGTAAAATATATCATTGTTATTAAAATTGTCTATAAAACAAAAATACTCAGCAATCATAAGACAAGAATTAATCCCTGAATATGTCGCTGAGGCCATTTTCTAAAGACTAAAATTCTCCCCGGGGGCATGGCCCGGACCCCCTAAAACTTTGACTTTCTACCGGTCCATTTCCCGTTCCGTTTCTCCATTTTCCAAAAGTCGCCCCTAATCATTCCACCACCAGACTTACGGGGCGAGCCTTAAATCTGCCCGATGTAAAAACTATAGGTTGCTCACATTACCACTCGGTCACTCACCTCGATATGGTAAATTAAATAAGTTGGAAGAATTATGATAAATGTGATCAACTATTGTGTTATTAGCATCGTTCAATAACAATAATAACGGGCAAGTTGAGTGGCCTAGAGATAAGGAATCGGCGCCGCGAAAAACGTAGCCAGAACTTTGGTGAAGTTTTGATGGCATTTTGGCTCGTGGTTTCGGTCACAGTGAAACAGGTTTTCTCAGATAAGGGCTTAAAATTGAAGGTCCAATAATACTCATCTGGATTCTGTGCAATTTAAAAACCCCACCATATAATATTTGTCAAAACTCACACATAATACGTGAGTTTCACGCATACATCACATTTTTGGACGCATGAGAAAAATTTGTAAAAAAAATATTGTTGGCCCAATGACTATCCTAGAAATCCCAACAATGAGATAAGATGACATAAAAGCGCATAATGTCTCTAGAATCTTGGGCTTTCATGCAAAATGTGGTAATAAAGAATGCTTAGGTAAAAAAAGAGGAAAAAGGACAATTACTGTAACTTTTTTTCGTATACCTCAGTTACGGCACAAATTGCCTCCCTGCACAAATTTTCGCCGACGACAATTTGTGCTGAGCCTGTCGGCACAAATTCTCGCCGGCACAATTTGTCGCCCGCACAAATTGTCGCCTTTCGGTGGCGACAAACTGTGTAGGCATTGTAGGCACAATTTGTCGCCTTGCACAGATTGTCGCCAGCTACAATAATGTATACAATAAATCAATCTTATGCTGGAGTAAAAGGGCTCCTATTCCACCTGAGATAATGTTTGCCTTCCATAGAGAAATAATGTTGTGTGTAGAGATGACTGCCTTTACTTTACGGTAGACCCCGGACTATTATTACAGGATAATTTTATTCATACTACATCTGCATAACTCTCGTCTACCTGAGCAATTTTCTGTAACATTGAAGAGGGGATGGTAACCACCCCTCTATGATTTTGAAATTGACACACATAAAGTATTGGTGTTTACTAAGATTGTATAAGGTCTCATCTATATATGTATAACAAGATCATGAAAATCCGTCACGGCGCAGTGGCGTATCCAGGGGG
>JAOTQE010116829.1:0-12852 GCA_025631205.1 Nesometra sesokonis
TTATGTTTTTGTCTAGGGGTTGTTATGAGACAAGTTTTTCTTCTAATTTCAATCCCCGAAACAATTGATCTTATTTCCTATCTGCTTTGTTTCCTTGTATTTATATGTATGTTTCGAAATAAATGTCAGTCAATGTCAATGATGGTTTCTGTGATAATACAAAATAATTAGTCAAAGAACAGGTTGATTTTTGTCGCAGTCATTTTCATGTTTGTTGTGGTTTTAGTTGTTAGTTCCACACACATTACCTCATATTACAACATGTACATAAGGCACAATACTTTCAAAGTAGGCTGATTGTGATACGTTATTGTAGGCCTACTTGCCTTGTAAATCTGGGATGGCCAGTACGTATGCGGCCCTACATTTCGCATTATTATCTTGCAATGTTCGTACCCACGAACATATGACATATTGTTCGATAATTTAAGATATTTTAACAACTAATACTGATAATTGGTCGTCTCTCTTTATTTTATTCTAAAACTCCAATATTTTGCAAATGAAATATCAAGAACAATATGTGCATATGAATGTTGTAGGAAAATGAAAAAAACACCATTTTTCTGAAAGCATGTCATGATAATGAGTAATTAGAATGTAAATACGAAGTGAAACAGCATTAAAGATGTACGTTATTGTATCAGAAATAAAAAAAAACTCATCAATGATTTTGAAATTAACTTGATCATCCTCTATACCATATTTAATATCTCTAATAAATGAGCAAAATTTAGTACTTGCCTAAAATTAGAAATTTAGTTTACAAAGTGAGCTTTACTAAGCCAAAGTCCTAATGTATAAGTGCCGTTTTTTTTGCTAAATAATGTTGGTCTGTATTTTAATGTATATATTGTATATTTTTATATATGTCTTTAATTAATTTTAATATCTTATCCACTGTGATGCAATAATTTCAGACTTAATGTCTGCCTTTTGTAAAGTGTTTTATACCGAAATAAATAAATTAAAAACGTAGTAAATTCAGAATTAAGAATGTGAATAGAAACTAGTGTATATCAATATCGTTTTATAAGCTTTTTACGCTGAAATGACAATGAGTTTAGAGGCAATGTTTTATTTGTTTATTTTTAGCATAATGATGACATGTGTAAAATGTTTTTAAGGCCATGGCACAACATTTGGGATTATCTCTCTGCTCACTAGGTGACATCTAGAGACTTCGGTTATCATGGTGTGCCATATTGTCCTGCTGTTACCTCTTCTCCACAGATCCTCGTCCCTATGTTGAGCTCCATTTTCTTCGAGCCTTCTTCAAACTCAACATCCATATAACCCTTCATCTTATCCTTCTCCTTCTCCTTCCTTCCATCCTTCATATCAATGCCATATTCTCAAAACCTTTTCTAATTACATGCTCACGTGTTTTCTGATGGCCTTATAATATAGGCCTACAGCATAATATTTCTTCAAAATGAGCAGGTTGATTTTCAAAATTATTAAAAAAAATCAGGTGACAATACATCTTTAAAAGAACGATATTTTGTAGACATCAGCACAAACACAAAATATTTTTTGTAAGTGTGGATTATACGATCGGAATACACTTTCTTAATACAATACTTTAACATGGAAATTATTAATACATTATAAATTAGACCATCCATTTTGTAACTGTATTTAGTTGTAGTTAAATGGTACTTCAGCATTTGAATGCCTACAGGAGTATCTGTAACATATAAACGAATTTAATAATAAATCGTTTTGAATACGTGATAAAACGTCTCAATTACGTGACATGTTAAGTCATACCACTTGTTCTAAAGATTTCAAATCTAAATGAAAAATACTATTAACACAAGATACAAGTATACGCATGTGTTCCTCGTCACATAAAATAGTAATATTTTACTTACAGTGAATCATAATCTTCGCAAGTACGTATTTTTTGCGATTTCGCATTAATGTGGAAGTTAGTTGGCAAATATCACTTGGTTTTGTGAATGAATTAAGGGATTATGTAATATAAAACCGTATTTGGGCCTATAATTATAGGCTCTGTTGTTTCACAGGAAACCAAATACACATGCATTTACAAATAAACGCCCAATTGAGCGAGTGGATATTCTGAAAAGTAGGCCTAATTGTTTAAAAAAACCCGCAAAAAAGTCTAATTTTCAAATTTTCAAAAACACATTGCAAGGGTTCTTTCTTCTAGAATTCATAGAAATTATAGTAGCTATTTCCTATTTACACTCCAGTCGTTTTAAGATAAATTGAGTTGTAGATTAATCCCAAATGTGTGGTATAATTAGGGCGTTTAAAGTCCATCGGGTAATGTTTTCGATATTTTCCCGTGTCAGTGGTTTCTGGATCTCCTTCCATGATCGTCTGCAGATGTTCATTTTACTGTAGATATGTTTCTCTGTATTTTCCAACTAACCATAAACAGTCAATTGCTTAGTAAATGTAATTACATCATCGGAATCTTTCTTACATTGAACCAATTTGTACTATAATCAATCAATTGTTTATCTATCACCTCGAGCCATACATTTTGATTACGGTACATCTTTTGATAATACATAATATTGAATGTCGATTATGATGTAAAGAATGAACGAATGAGGATTAGGCATTCAAAAACACTTCTTACGGCGGCGTAAGGCTGAACTGATAAAAATGAATGTTTTCAAGTTTAAGTTTAGTTTTTTTAAGTGTAATGATGTATTTTTAACAAATAAAATGAGGGCGGATGTGTCCCCCTCTAATTCCGTCAGTGCTATATGGTACTTACAATACACTATGATATTAACCTCAGCTCAATTTGTTGTTGTTTTGTGAATTTGTTTTTACCGCCTCAGTGTTTATAAATTATATTTATTTGTTATCAATTTTAAGATTGGTTCAGTAGTATAATTCATAGAACAAGGAAGATTTTGTACAGGAATGTGTATTTGTTGTACAGAAAAATAATTAAATTTTCCGGGTTGTCCGCTTATGGGAATTAAATTAACATACAAAAAAATCTAAATTTTAAGACAAAAATTTTACGGGAGGTGTCCGCTTACGAGAGGTGCCAATTGCACTGATTAGATAGGAAGAACAAAACGGGTCTTTGAATTAGTGTCCGTTATGGGAGGTGTCCGCTTGCGAGAGGTGTCCGCACAGGGAGGTTCAACTGTAAAGCAATGTTATAACCAGAGTATAACTAGACAATGACTGGTAAAGTACAGTATTTGTTGTGTCGACTCCTCATCGTGTATGTCGCCCCCTACGACCTGTAATTCCAGAACAGCATGTACATATACATTGGTTTATTTTAATAATTAATAATGTTTACTAGAATTTTGAAATTATTTGATACAAAAGAAAAACTAATCCGTAATATATGACATTTTTCTACGTATAATTCGACGTATAATTGATTTTAAGACGTTATACATTGATTTTCGGTGTAATTAACTTAATATAAAACGTTATATCATTTAATATTCTATTATTGCTTAAAAATAATATCACACATCCTGACACTAAATGCTGAGCTTAACCTTCATGTTTGAAGTTGGCTCATTAACCTAAAACAGAATATTGGTTATTAAAACAAAACCGACAAAAAATCTATGAAATAACTAGTTAATTTTGTATTCTAATGGTTACAAATCTATAGGTATTATTAAAAATCGTTAGTTACACAACGAAGAGGCAAAAATCTATACCCTCGTAAAAAACGCGCGCAAAAAAAAAAAACAGAAACAACAAGCGCAGGTGCATTGGTTAACATGGAACCCTAACAGTTTGTCTCTACGCGCGCTTTTTTGTACGGGCGCGTTAACTGTTTTTTTTTGTGGTGTATTTCACTGACGATCACTAGTATAGACACACATTAGACTTTCTATAAATCAGAAAAGTACATTTATGGCACCAAAATGAATTAAAATTACATTTTCAAGACTGGGGTAAACTAAATTAAACATTTCAGTTTTATTTTCTAGCAATGATAATTATGTAGCATTTGATGAATATAAATAGCCTAGCTGAATAAAAGAAGACGAAGGTTTGAAGTTGCCATGATTAAGATTACGCCATACCCTATCCGACTTAGATTTATAGCAACATGTAAAGTCATAACTATTTTCAAAGAAACATCCAAGTAATCATATTACATAATTTATTTTTCCAGTAACAAAAAAGTATATAATTAAAGTGTACATTTACATATCCAGTATAAAATAGTAGGCTATTATTTAAATTACAAGAAGAAAGAAAAAGTTGTTACAGGCTAATTGATCCCTGAGATCAACTGGCAATGGATCCTGCATTATTGGAAAAGAATATAAACATAATACTTTATCTTTACGTTTATCTATATCTGTACACTTTTACGTTTATCTGCATTTGTACATTTTTCTGCATTTTTCAAAATACATATTTTAAACAATTGTTTTATTTTTTATTCCATAGATTAATATACAAAGCCTGTTTGTTCCATTGATTTATTTGAACAGTGATGATAGCATAGCGACGCATAACTGTTGGACACTTTTTATATGGAATATTATATGAATTGATTTGCTGGCACCAGGAAAATCACAGGAACGAACAATCCATTTTAAAACAAGTTTTGTAAACCAACGAGTCTGCCATGGATCCGTGCGTCAAGAAATGCGTGGATAAATTTGTTGACAAAGAAAACGATTTGACCGAAAGAGGTAAGAATGTTTCTTGGTTTATTATCATTGACATAGTTCCCTTTATATTTTTAACAAGTATCGATATAACCTCCGCCAAAGAAGTTGGTGAGTTTATAATCGTGTTCGTGGGTTTGTGTGTGTGTTTGTCTTTTCACCACATACCTTAAAAATTAAGCGATAGTTTCCGACGAAATTTATAGGGACGTTTGGAAATGTCCCAAAGAAAAAATGATTGCATTTTGGTGAATATCCGTAGTTGCATTCGCCTAGGGGACTTCGGGAGACATACGATATCCAACGTACGATCTGTAGTGGGACTTCACGCTACACTGATTTTTCAGAGAAGAAAAAACATTCCCAGATCGCAGTAGAAAGGAATTATCCATTGTACAACTAATTGCCGCAGAACAGTACATTTGTGGTAACCACGCTCGCCTTCCAATATAATGTTCCCGAATTCGAATCCACTTTTAACCGAATTGTTCAACGTGATAATACTATGATGTTTTGTGGTTATTATATGTATTGTACAAAAACCAATCGGCACTACACCTTTGTGGTTAACACTTCTGTCTTCCAGGCTAAAATCCACAGAAAAAAAGACAGTGTGTACATAAATTGTAAACGGTTAAAGCTACATTTACAAGAATTTAGGTCGCTCGGCGCAGGTTTGCGCTCACCGAAGCCTTAGTTTCATTCATGTAATTATTAAATTTTAAAAAAGGGAAACCACTTTTAACAAATCAATTGTAATGTAATGTAGTTCGATTTATATAGCGCCTTATACAGTAGAGTCTCAAGGCGCTGTGGACAAGATGTTATACATTCATATGACTTTCTACGCCCCTAAGGGTCACGTCATGTCCTGCCGCCCGATACAGGCGCTCATTCCTCTGTCCACGGCAGGGGATGTATGGACCAGTACACCAGATGTACTGGGGTCTTTATAGTGCACACGAGCCGTATGTATACACTGGGCCTACGGTTTACAGTCCTTATCCGAGAAGACTTGTTCCACCACCAGAACAATAATCATGATTATGCAGATGTCCAAGATGGAACATTAATTAAAAATGTAGACGCTTTGTAGCTTATTTTTTTCATGGTACACTGACGTATCGAAGTAAACACAACACCATAATTCTTGATCTTGCTTTACTTATCTGCTGTAATTGGTATCCAAATAATTTGTTTTGGTGTTGTTATTACGTTATTCTGTATAATTGTGTTAGTGTTCATTTAGATCACAATCTTGAATATTATTACCGTGATTGAAAAAACCCATATTGCTTAAAGAGAAAACAAAAATGTATAATACAGTGTAAAGTATAAATTTAGATTTTGTGAGTAAAGCAAGTGTTTTTCTGGGTTGCGGGGTAGGCTAATTCTGGTAAACTCGCACCTTTCTGGGTATTTTGGACCTCTGTTCAACAAAGTAACCGTTGTTATAGGTCTAGATAACATTACATTCTGTTCCTAGAGATCCATATAAAATCGTGATCACACTTTTTTGTACTCGCGACTAGGTACATATCGTCACTCTCTTAACTTCACATTATTATTACTATGTTACTGATCCTATCAATAGCATCATCAGTGTAATTGAGCTCGCTTTTGAATAAAAAAAACGAATTAATAAAAAGTAACATAAAATACTTAGTTATCCCGCTGCATGTTTCTCTGTAGTGAGGGGTTTGGGAACAATAAACAGAACATTACAAGATATAAGATAGCTAATAATGTAAATTTACAATGAAAGGTATACGGATATGCTACTCGTCGTTTTGATGATGCCGATATTAGATACGTCTGTTCTACTGTAGAATGAACGTTACAACTCTTTTTATTAGTAGAATGTATTATATTGCAGCATTGTATATTCGTTGAATTGAGTTTATGTTATTACTTGACACGAACGACGATTGTATTTGGTTTGGTTTGGAATATTTCGCTGCTATACACCAATGATACTCTATTAAGTTTCCAATGGGATCATTCTGGTTGTGATTGTGCATCACACTTGGAGACAATACCGGTTGTGTTTTGGCAGTACACACTGAGATGCGTTGCCATATTTTTTTTTCTATTATTTTTTTCGAAGAGTGTACTGTACTGCGTCAACGGCTTAACGTCTCATCTGAAACGCGGTATGCTACTTGAATTTTGACCCTGAAACACAAGAAAAGTAAAGATGCATTCACGCTGTGAACGACCATTCGTTAATCACTGCACGTGCGCGTTGCGCGTCTCTACAAGCGCATTGCTATAAGCTCACCTGCCTCTTCATGGTTTTACTAACGAATTTATTGCCATTTTTATATAATTTTTGAAATATTTATCAATGTAAGATACTTACATATTGACGTTGTTATTTTATCCGTGCATCAAATGCACTTGAAAGCTGTTCAATGTAAAAATAGAATATAACTAATATGTTGAGGATATTGAATGTATGTTCGTTTAAAATTACTGGCTTTTATGTTAGATAACGTACGAATGAAAGTTTACCTTTCCGCCGCTCTCCAGTAAGCACCGCCTCTCCAAGCGCCACATTAATTAGGCCAGTTCGTATTTCCCTATCATTACATGAAATGCGAAGAAAGATTTAAGTGTTCATGTTATTTATAGTTATTTAATTCTTAGAAATTATAACAGCATAATGATTAATAATCATTGCCTTACACAATGCATCAAAACGTTATTACATAAAAGGTCTTAAATCGTTAAAGGTCTTTTTGAACTTTTTATAGTACTCTTTTTTACCAGGTTCGCTCGTACTCGTTAAATAAAATCAACGTAGTTGGCACTATTCGCAGACTTCCTCAAATCCGTCTGACATTCGCGCCAATTTTCTGCACCGGGACAATCCGACCGATTCTGGTAAAAACTGGCGCAATGTAATATTTGAGTAGCGGTTCAAAGAACTGAAAGGTAGAAACAATAAAATTTACATGTATATTGTGTAAATTGTAAAACACTAGCCATATTAGCCACATTTTAATGTTGGTAGGAGAATATTAGCCAAGATGGACGGTGCCCTCTGTGTTGATTTTGTTTAGTGTACGCTGTCTAGTGTTGGTTTAGGATATGGGAAAATGAAATCCATTGAAACCAATCACATTGCATTTTAAATAATTGTCTTATTTTGGTAGTGCAACATGTGAAAACGCACGATATTGGTGGAATAAAATGCGAAAAAATACATTCCAAAATGATTTCTATGTCTGTACAAAGTTTTACTGCAAACCCGCAGAGGGTAAGGGCCTTTCGGAGGTGACATATCTTATATTATGATTTTTGCTATCTTATTGCGAATCGACATGAAATAATAATAATGAGTCATATCAACATTATCTTACTATAATCTTCAATCATTATCGCTCATCAATTAATTAAACACTGATACTGATATATTTGATACAACAGTCGCTGAAATGTGCAGGTGCAAGCAAAGTTAAATATCTTGTTTTTGAATGATTCATAATTCTGTGACTTTTTCTACAGACTTGCTACACCCGATTCTTGTGTGCATCGTAATGTGGCAGAACCAAGCCAAATTAGACATAAGTCGCCAGTTTTCCACAATAGGGAGATATTTAAAAAAGGTCATTTTTTTTTCAAATTTTATTTTATTTTAAAAATATAAATTTCATACATTAAACTTTCATACTACCTTAACACCTTTCAGATATATGATCAAAAAATGTGTAAAAAATGCAATTTAAAATGACCTTGCTTAGTCAATGTATACTGATAAACAATTTTCAAATGCAGTTTTCTCAAAACTTACATTTTATATGTTCAAACTTTGCAAGGAAACATCGTATGAAACTGATTTTTTTGCATGTTAAAGATAATAATGTGTAGTTTTATAATCCATAAAAAACTTTTTTTCAACTTATGTCTCATTTAGCTTGGCTCTGCCACATATTGATACAGTGTGGAAGTTTAAGTTTTAGTATGCAGGATACAATTCGTAAAGCCGGGCAGTCACTGCGTCGCGCGACAGTCGTACGACGGTCGTACAACTAAACCGTCGCTCCCTGTGTGTGAGGTTGCGAAACTCGATGACAGTCTTCTACTCGTCGGCTGACGGTTTTTTAGTGTTTCAATTTATAAATCACAAAAAACCCCGTCGGCCGACAAGAAGATTGTCATCGCGTCTGGCGACCACATACACAGTGAACAACGGTTTAGTATGCGACCGTCGTACGACCGTCGCACGACGCAATGAGTGCCCAGCTTTACACGTTACACGCAGTTGTATCAGTAGGATTCTGCTTTCAAGCAGAATA
This sequence comes from Nesometra sesokonis, assembly GCA_025631205.1. Taxonomy (NCBI): domain Eukaryota; kingdom Metazoa; phylum Echinodermata; class Crinoidea; order Comatulida; family Antedonidae; genus Nesometra; species Nesometra sesokonis. The sequence goes on from JAOTQE010116829.1 coordinate 8,951, forward strand.
CTTGTTGAAGTAACCTTGTTTTTGATTCATAATTCCGTGACTTTCTCTACTGATTTGCTTCACACGATTCCCGTGGTGTATCGTACTAATGTAGACAGTGGACGTATCATTGTTAGTATGTAGGATACAGGTCGGCTCACGTCAGACATCAGGCACAGTTAAGATGTATTCTGGTTTAAAGCAGAATACATGTTGCACAGGTTATGTGTGACGAATACGCCATTTCACGGTTTCAACTGCGCATGTCCGTTACCAAGATCAAGTAATAAGACGACGCGCGGCTCTTATTGAAAGGGATAATTGCCGCGCGTCGTTTTAAAACTTGACATTAATCTGCACATGCGCAGTTGAAATCGTGAAATGGATTATTATATCTAGCGTAAGGCAGACTGTGTAATAGGGAGGTTTCGCAAGTTGACAAAATATGAAAACAGATACGCTAAATTCTGTAACGTTTGAATTGATTTTTTCAGTTTTTTGTTGTTGATCATCAGTTGATCATCAATTATTTGTAGGTAGAAATTGGATATTATTGAACATATTTAGCAATTTTTAAAAATGACGCATCCGTTTTTGTTAGGCCTATCGTATTTCGTTAATCTACGAAGCCTCGCTATTGATACAGTACGAGAATTGGTGATTAATTCGCTTAAAATACAGGTCCTAACAGTATACAATAACCTAATACAATCTTAACTGTACACGAGGTACTCTCTTAACGTAAAACAGTGAAAATCCACTCTTTATGGAGTGACCTTAGGGACCACTCCAAAAAGAGTGAAATTCACTCCAATCGATTAAAAATTCACTCTATTCGAGTGAAATCACTCACTCTTTTGCCGAAAATTCACTCCAGAAGAATGAATTTTGAGTGCTGATAATTCACTCTTTTAAGAATGGTCTCTCAGGTCACTCTCACTCTTTATATTCACTCCAAAAGAGTGAAGTTTCACTCTTTTACATTAAGAGAGTAGTTCTGCAAAGAACTGTTTAATTTCTCGACGTTTCAATAATTAGAAGTTCAAGATTTTTTTTCCGAGCTACACACTTTGTGTACACCAAACGTTTATATATTTATTGATATTTCTCCATATACACCAACCTTCCAACAATAAATGAATGTAGAAATTTCAACAGACCTGGGAAAATGTATGTTTATTGAACTTAAAGGCCGGTACACACTGAAAAAAAAACAGCGAACTCGGCGTCGAAATATGACGCGTACAACTTAATCGAAAGCTCACGAGCGAATTTGCAATTTTGCTTTAAATCCATGGTCAGCTTTCCTTGGGGCATGACGCTTGATTTCAACGCGCGGAATTCGTTTGTTCACGTCTAATGTGCGGCGGTTTTTTCGCCACGTTTCTTTATTCCGGATCTTTCCACTTGCTGCAACCTTTGCAAAGCGTAAAAAAAACCATAGTATTTTTGGTTAAATGAGGACATGACATCATGCCCTTCGGTTTACCTATTTAAAATACAAACATATGTTGGACCAAAGTCTAAATTTCCTCAGTTGCTTGGTCAAATGTTCAAAAGTTCAAAGGTTTTAGATGACCACTCTAAATCCACCACGTATGAATGATTCGTAAGTTCGCGATTTGTATACTCCCACAAAATACATTGCTAATTTACATAACATGCATAAAATGTGTGTTTCATTGAACAATAATTTCTGCTCTGTGTTGCTTCTGGTTCCAAGTTCCAAATTGCTGATATAGATTACTGGCGGTAATAGCAGATACTGTTGATGGAGATTCATTTATGGTTTATTTGCGTTCCTTTTAGTGACCAATACAATTATAAATCAGTGTCTTTATTATGGTATATTACATCGGCTATATTCCAGGTGTCTACTGTATGCTTTTAATCAAAGCATAGGTCGTTACTCCATAATCAAAGTATGCTGTGAACGTCACGAAAACTCTCCGTCGTGGGTACAAAAACCAAAACAGACCGTGAAGTCAGGGCGAGTGTGAATGTTACCCAAAAAATTTTGGTTGCAATACATTATTGAGTTTTGGCAAGTATGTGGCCATTTTAAAGCATTAGTAAACACCTAACGTCTTAGATTAAGTAGAACACAGTTGATCTGTTTTTATTTTATATTTAAAAGTAAATATCCATAACTTATGCTAGGCCAAATGTTGGAACTCAGCACTGACTGCGTGGTTCGGACCTCCTAAAACAATTCATAGTTCTCATTAAAGTTGACAAGTTTAATCCATTCCAATTCAAATAAAACTAAGCGTACCTAGTGTAAAAACGATTTATAATGTATTCCAACGGCTCGGAATGATTTACCATGGAAAACATACAAATACATAAACTTTAAAGTTGTCCATTTTGAGCTCTTTTACACAACAACGCACAGTGGGCCAGTTCAAGACCAAACTGCGCCAAAATAGGGAAAATGTGATTAATTAAAAAATACTATGGGTTTATTTTAGTTCCCAATGATCCTGAGGTACTTTTCAAAACCAAATAAGCGACTGAAAATATTTAGCCCAGGTGATATTCTAACATATTTACTAAAGAGTATAGCAATTCTAGTGAAATTTACTAAACTTGACCCTGTAGTTGAACTTTTCACCACGGTTGCTATACAAAAGGTATCTCAATGAAATTTGGCTTAGATGTTGTTTGTGAACCATATTTTATGGAAATCAAATTCAAAATTCGTTTACTTTAGGATTAAAGTGTGAGAAAGTCCCATACACCAAGTAAAATGTGTTAAAAATAGGCATTATTTTTTCAAACTCAAAAACAATTCACATTTCCACCGATTTCCACTTTAGGTCTTATTTTTTTCAAAAGCCTGAACCTTCAGGAACAAATTAAAACAAAGATTGGTTGCGACTTTTTGCGACTTTTGAAGATATTCGATTTTTAAGTGGTACGTTAGATGCCTCGACGCGCCTGATTTGACTTAACGCTTATAACGCCGTGTGGGTGTGCGTGTGTGTGGGTATGTTAATCGTATTCCCTTGAGGATTCCAAAGCTACATTGAGGCTTCCAACAATACTGCCAGTGATTGTTGACATATCAGGAGCGGATTTATGGGGGACCGTCCCCAGCCAAAGTGCATGTCCATCCCCTCCAAGATCCCCCCCCCCCAAAAAAGTAAAATACAAACAGTGCAAAAAGGAAAACAACGGGGTTTTATTTTTGCTTTTCAAATTAGACACAGTTGACACGCCCATAATTCCAAAAACAGTGCGCCCCCTCTTCTGCACAACCCTGGACGCAATGTTCCCGGGACGCCGCCTAGCGGCGATATTCACGACAAAAACTCTTATGGAACTCTCTCAATTAACTCTGGTAGCGAGAATCCTTGTCGTCGTTAAATGTCACTCGTTTTTAATAATAGCGGTTAATTTTTCTTGTTTGAAGTGCATGGATACGACACCAATGAATTTAACATCCATATGACGTATTTGAAATTTAAAAAAAATTCCAAAATGAATATGATATTTACTGTTTTTATATGCTACGTCATTGATGACAATTTTTTGACCTTTTAACCTTCTAATGGAATTTCACTGTCCGGGGGAGAAACTACTACTTGAAATTGTGCATAACATGCATGTCTACGATGGTCTAAGAAAACTCTTTAAGAAAGGTACGGCTGTGAAAATATATTTCTCGTAATAATGACATAAGGACGCTCGCGATACCCTTGTAGACTCGTCAGTTCCCCCATGGTAACGGTTTTTTTTATTGCACAGTGGTGCACTAGGAGACGGTCATGTGACCCTTTTTCGTTTGTTTTTATCATCAAATCAAATCAAATCAATTCTTTATTCATCAATACAAACAAAATGTAACAATGGAAAATAAATTACAGAAAGTCGATGAAAAGGAGACACCTAAGAAGCTCGTAGGAGCTTGTAAAGATGGT
>JAOTQE010116840.1:0-12852 GCA_025631205.1 Nesometra sesokonis
GGGTGTGTCGGTGTCAATTTGGACAGACACGAGATTAACAGTAAACTGATGGTAATAGACGTGGGTCCAGGGCCCGCCAAGGCCCCGGGAAAACATTTTCTTTACAGTTGCTCTCTGGTGCACTTTTAGAGGTCCAAAGTGTGCAAAAAATATTATTTTGCTGAGTCAAAAAAAAAGTGGGGGGGGGGGGGCTTGGATCCGCGCCTGACCCTGGGCTGCTGTCATACAGAGTAATCAGTTAGAAATATTATGTCTATAATTAATTTATTAATACTAGGCAGACACTATGTATGTAAAATTTAGGACCTGTCGACAGATAGAAAAATACTGTTTTTGCATTTTTAATGTTGATTTTTTTTTTGTTCTAGGCCGCTCTGCGACTTCCAGGTCGTTCCTATATATGGTGATGGCCACTGCATTATTAATGCTTTCCGGGAATCACTGCAAATTGCCAAACCGACAGCAACAATTTTGGAAGACATAAAGAGGGAAATATTGGTCAACCTTGATCATTATGGCCCTTATATAACATCTGATTCAGATGTGGTAGCAGAGCTAAACTCTTATGTCTACCATGGAAACTATTCTAATGAAGTCGTCGATCTCGTTTTACATGCTCTTGCCAAAATCTATGCGGCTAAGTTAGTAATCCATGTTGTTGGAGAAGACAGTATTTGTATCACACCAAATGATTGTGTTGTCATCCGTGTTGTTCAGTTACGTAAGATTGGGGAACATTATGATGGTTTAGTGTTGGATGACAAAAAAAAGAATAGAGGTGTGTTCATATTTTCTCTCATGCCTAAAATTAATATTTTTCATCAGAAATACCCAATGTCTGTATCACTATACCGGTTGTTCAAATTGTTAAAGATGTATTGTCACTTGAAAAATGACAAAAAAATAGATTTTGAAAATACTTATGATTACTTATAATAATGACGATGACAATAGAAATTAAGGTATTTTAAAATTATTTACCCGCAATATTGCAATTTTATATGCTAAAAATGAACAAGAAACATCAAAAAGGCTGGAAGCCTCTATAATTTTGATAATTTCTCACTGTAAAAATCTTATTAAACAATTTATAAATACACTAATTTCTATTCTCCAGTTCTTAACTTTGATGCTACTTTGATATGAGCAAGTTAATTTCAAAATTAATGTTGATGATTTTTTGGTCATTTTCAGGTGACAATATATCTTTAAATTCAATCACACACAATCACGTCAGAGTATCATTGTCAGTGAATGATTGTTATAGGGCCCTATAGGATTTTAGAAAGCTGGATGCAGGATGACTGGCACAGAAAATCTGAGTTCACCAGTTTTGTGTGTGTGAGTGTGTGTGTTGGGTTAGGCGGGTAAGAAAATCAAAACAAAGTTTTACTAAAGCTATATCTACATTTAGGGTGAAGCGTGTTGCCCGTTTGGAAAATTAAAGACACCAGAAAATAACAAGGGGTATGCTTTGGTATAATATTCATTTTGGCAAGATTAGAATTTACTAAGTTTCCCTGGCTTGGTTGTTACTTATGTTAGGTCTTGCCAAATACATTGCATTAATGTCCTAAGTAAATGAAAATTGTGCCGCCTCCAGTTCGTACAGTTCTCGCCAAAGCTACTTAACTTCATTACTCTAAATAATTTTGCCGAGTTTAATACTGAGAAAGCAATCTGAGCTTACGACACTTTCACATTTGCTGAGCCGATATTTTTATTTAGAAAAAAAGAAACAGCTGAACATCTGCTCCCAAGGTATTACTATATTTCTGAATTGAACTGCAGACAAAAAGCTAAACGCGGTGACGCAGTTTTGGAGAGCAGATAATTCCAACTGAAAAAGCCCAATTGAGAACTGCGCAGAAGCATTGAATTACATACATTATCAATACCCATTAATTGATACTAAATTACCAAGTGGGTATTTGACAAATAATCTGGTTGTTGATTCTCCGACTTGCCATTATTGATAGTACATTATTCTATGGGTATCTGAAGAATAATCTATTTTTATTTAGCTTTCAATAAAGACAATGATGTTTCCACTAATGATCCAAACGACAGATATTTAAAACAGGAAGATTTATCTGATCTCACATATTCTAGTGACCATGAGCAAGGGTTTTTTCCAGATGTGATATCCATTGATTCTGAAGATGACACCAAGAGTGAAAGTGGAAATGAAAATGGTAAGTTTATTTAGAGTAAAAAGACAATGTGTATATTTTGAGAAAATGTCCGTAAAATTTACTGTACAAAAATACAAATGCTTGGTTAATTCAGACTTTTTTAGATAAAAATCCAAAGTTTAACTCTGCTGCCGTCACTTTTACTAAGCGTATCCTTTCCCAACCAACCCATCCACTTTTCCTTGAGTTTGTTTTTCTCCCCTCCCTCCTTCGTCTCGGATCCCATTATACCCGTACCAGCCGTTTTAAACATTCATTAATTCCCATTAAACTCTTTAACGCCCAAGTTTCTAGATAAATGTCGTGTTCATTGTAGTATGATAAATGTAATATTTTTAAGTAGGTTTATTACATGTATTAAATTGTACATATAATTATTGTATTTGTATTTTACCTGTCTTTTTAATTTGTAGAATGTAGTGTACAAACAAAACTTTTTCAATTATTTAAAATTGAACGAATAAAATGCTGTCGAAGAACACCGCTATTATATTATAATTTAATTGTATGAACAATACAAACCATCATGGCACTGTTTAAACATTTTAAAGACTTTCTCGCCGACTCAACCGCCCTCTGGTTTGGTCGCTTTTAGCTAATTTTAGTCACAATTTTTTTTTTCGCTGAATATCTTTCCCAGATCCGCCTATGCAGGGGGCTTGCAACATTGATTCCCAACGGGCCTTTTCCCTTGGAACCCACCGCGGGGCCCCATCTTCTTGACGTGGATCATGGAGTTATAATTATTTTGCCATGCGTGGATGTCCGATGGTCACACTACTTGTCTAGATCCGCCCCTGGCCATTATTGATAGCAAATTATTCAGTGGGTATCTGAAGAATAATCTATTTTTATTTAGGTTTCATTAAAGACAAAGATGTTGCCACTAATGATCCAGTTGACAGATATGTAAAACAGAAAGATCTCACACATTCCAGTGGCCATGAACAAGGGTCTTTTTCAGATGTGATATACATTGATTCTGAAGACGACACCCAGATTGAAAGTGGATATGGAAATGGTAAGCTTTTTCAGGGTAAAACGACAATGCCCATGTTTTGAAAATGAAAGCAAAGTTTTACATTCAGAGAGTATAATACATTTATGGTTGTTATTTCTCCGACTTGCCATTTTTAATACTAAGTTATCCAGTGATTATCTGACAAACAATCTATTTTTATTTAGCTTTCAACAAAGACAGAGATGTTGCCACTAATGATCCAGCTGACAGATATGTAAAACAGGAAGATTTATCTGATCTCACACATTCCAGTTGCCATGAGCAAGAGTCTTTTTCAGATGTGATAATCATTGATTCTGAAGATGACAACCAGAGTGAAAGTGGTAATGAAAATGGTAAGCTTTTTCAGGGTAAAACGACAATGCCCATATTTCGAGAAGGAAAGCCCAGTTTTACATTCAGAGATTATTTTAAATTTCTTGTTGATGATCCTCCGCTTGAATTGTGCACTGAAGTGCCTCCATTAGTAAGTGATAACCTTGTGTTTCTCTTGTCTGTAACGCCAAAGGATATCGCTATTGCAGACATAGGTTGTGATGGACATAGTAGCTGGAGATGTGACGGGGTACGGAGGGCAACATTTTCCAAGGTAGATGGCGAGTACCAGAAGGTCTGCAGTACGAGGATAAAACATCTTACGTTCGGAAACTATGTGATTGTGAGGAAGTATTTTCATAGCCTACATTCTCCCGACTTCAAGAAATATATTACCTATGTTGAGAATAACAGAGATCAAATTGTGAATAATATTGTCATGGTTCAGTATTTCTTTACAGGATCAAAACATCCTATTGAATTACACAGGCATGGAAATGCAAAGAAAACAACCCATACATATTCGCGGACCAAACCGTCGGTCATAAGGAAGGTAAAAGATAAATCTGCTCACTCATCAATATCAAAAGCAGTGTCAGCAGTAGAGCAAGAGAAAGGTGGTATTGTGGATAGCCTTTCTCCTGCTGACATTCCCAGTAGTAAACAAATGTACAATCTGAACTACAGATCAAACAGAGTCGCTGAAACACCGAAGGATGAGCTTCAGGCAGCACGAGACATGGGAAATGCCGACTACAAGTTTTTTATTAGGGATATAAAGGACTTTCCAGAGCCCTTAATTATTTTGGCAACAGACAAACAGTTGAAGGACATTGAGAGATTTTGCTGCTGCGATGCCGAATTCCTGCCGATTTCAGTTGATCCAACTTTTAAGTTAGGTCGTTTCAATGTGACGCCGATAAGTTACAGGAACTTAACATTAAGCACTAAGGCAGATGAATTCTCACCTCCAGTTATGCTAGGACCCGTATTGATTCATTTTTCAAAGACAGAAGAAGTTTACAGGTATTTTTTTGATTCTCTGGTTCGATGGCATAGGCCTCTTACTCAGTTAAAAGCTTATGGTACTGATGGAGAATTAAACCTGCAAAATGCATTAAAAAGAACATTCCCGCAAGCAGTTAACTTAAGGTGCTTTCAGCACTTCAAGAAGAATGTTGAAGATGCTTTGAGGCGGCACAATTTGCAGAAAGAATTAAAGCAGTTCATGGCAGAAATATTTGAAAAAGGGAGTGGCCTAACAGAATCCAGTAGTACGATCGAGTTTAGAGAACGCTTTAAGGAGTTGAGTTGCAAATGGCTTGTGAGAGAACCAGCTGGGAATTTTCTTGACTACATGTCAAGAAATATCGACATGATTGAAGAGAGCATGCTGGCAAGTGTCAGAACTACAGCTGGCTTGGGGAATCCACCTGATAAGTTTTACTCCAATGATTCCGAAAGTCTAAATTCAAAACTCAAGGCCTGGTTACAGTTTCGAGAAAGAAATATTCCAAAATTTATCTATGAGCTAGCTGCGCTGGTAGCAGCCCAAGAAGAAGATGAGCGCAAAGCATATGCCAACGTAAGCGGCAAATACCATATCAGAAAGGAATTCAGAACACAACTACAGTGTGAAAAGTTTTTTACAATGACTCCAGAGCAAAGGAAAAAATATTTTCAGAAGGTGGAAAAGGTCACACTGGCAGAGTTGCACGGTACCAATCCTCTCGGTTGTGCTCGTATAGACAGTAGTCTCAGCAGTGCTAGGTATCTGTCAATCAATTATAAGGATGCTGACATTGCTATTAACCAATTCACTCTAAAAGAAATTTGGATAAGAGCAGCAAATATTGTCAGAAAGGCTGACGATGCATGTCGCGAAGCACCATGTCGTGAGGATGGTGTGTCTAAATACTCTGTTTTGCATGATGTTTCGGCCAGAAGCGATACACTGGAAACCGTTACTTTTAACACAGTAACTGGAAAGGTAATTTGCACATGTGTTACATGTAAAATACATTCAATCTGTGGCCATTCAGTAGCAGTTGCAGAAATGAACGATGCTCTTCATTCATTCTTATCTTGGCACAAAAGAGGCAAATTAACAACCAACACGCATACTCAAGCCACACAGAGAATAAATTTGAATGCGGTTGGAGAGAAGGGTGGAAAATCACGAAGGAAAAGAACAGTCAGAGACAGAGACAACTCAAACACTGTGCAAATTCAAACCAAGGAATACTCGGTCCCATGTCAAGACCGTGACCAACATGATCAGAAACTTATTCTCCGAAGGCTTCAAGGAACACAAATCAGGATGTGCTATGGGTGTGGAAAGTCTATCCGCACTCCTCCCGCTGTTCCACCTCCTCCATATGACTTTGTATTTGCGGCCTTTATACTATACTCCTTCAATAACCCACACACTGGCATGCTGAAAATTGTTAGAGGATGGAAACACTTCCACATGAGGAAGAAATGCATTGAAAAACACCTTCACCTTGGATTCCATATCTGCAAATCTGTTACGAATCTACTACAGACAAGCCACAAGGAACTTCTCGTGCGTGAATTCGGTATCGGGTACCAAATGTTTGCCTGATATGTATTGCACTTAGTTGATGATTGATTTATAGTCTTCCAAATGACATGATATTTCTTTAATTTGGTTTCATTTTTGCATAATATAAAACTTGTTAGCTCTTTCTTTGAAAATAGAAATTGTGATAGGACGAGATGTCGATGGGTGTTACATTCAAATATAAGATTATGGTAGTGTATAACGCTTAAGCCTACACAATAAATGACATTTTCAATATTTTTATTAACCTTTGTACAATACATAATATTAGTTATTTTTGATTTACTCATAAGTCATGGTGGATGTAATTACTATAAGGGCCTAATTATATGTGGTATTTTTATTAAATTTATCAATGATGTTTATTTAAATTTTATTTCGTTATGAAATATAACTTGCAATGCGTAACTGCACCGCCCTGTTTGATTTTCACTTCAACCATTTAAAAAAATCTAGGGAAACATGTCATCAACAATTAGGCATATTTAACATAACACTTTGCTATTGTTCCAAATAAATGTAAATATTACACTTCATATTTCATTAATATTTGCGGAGTTTAGTTCATTTAAATTAAAGTTAATTTAGCATTAGGTAATGAAAACTGATGAATATTATTAGTAAAAGTTTCATAAATGTCTGTTGCTGAATACTGTTATAAAAAGGTGGTAGAAAACTACTTTTACATAATATTAGCCTAAACCTATCTGATATTGATGCACTATCAAAGGTTCTCGAAAAACTGCTGTTTTAATGTAATTGGTTAAAAACACTGCTCTCTTTGTGTAATATTTTATCAACGGTATCTAAAGCTGTTGAATTGCTGAAACTGTTCGAAAAACTGCTGTTCTTTAAAATCTTAAGTATTTTCAGAAAACGGATGTTGAATACTTTTTTCATCGGTTTTTGAAAACTGCGGTCGTTGAATGTACTATCGAAAGTTTTAGAAAACTGCAGTTGTTGAATATTACTTTCCTCAGGTTTTTGAAAGCATCAACTGTTGTTATTTATTATAATTGTTCAAAAACCTGCTGTATTGTTAGCAACGGTTTTATGAAGCTTTTATTATTTAATATTCAATGTTATTTATTAAAAGCAGCATTTCTTGAATATTGTTTTAAAAATACAGTAACTGTTGTTGAATATATTTTTCAAAGTGTTTTTGAAAACTGGTATTTCTGAATACTGTATTATCAACAGTTTGCGGAAAACTGCTTTAGTTCAATAATATTATCTTTTTTAATTGTTTGTTGCTGAATATATTCGAGGTGATCGAAAACTAAAGTTCGTGAGTAATATTGTAAAAAACTGTTGTTATTTATTATACTTGTTCAAAAACCGGCTGTATTGTTAGCAACGGTTTTGTGAAGCTCTTAATATTTAATATGCAAGGTTATTTATTAAAAGCAGCATTTCTTGAATATTGTTTTAAAAGTACAGTAACTGTTGTTGAATATATTTTTCAACGGGTTTTTGAAAACTGGTATTTCTGAATACTGTATTATCAACAGTTTGCGGAAAACTCCTTTAGTTCAATAATATTATCTTTTTTTAATTGTTTGTTGCTGAATATATTAGAGGTGATAGAAAACTAAAGTTCGTGAGTAATATTGTAAAATGGTATTCGAAGTTGTTACAGCAGTTGTTACATATTACTTTCCATAGTTTTTGAAAACATCAGTTGTTGAATGTTACTATCAACAGTTAAGAAAACTGTTGTTATTTAATATACAAGGTTTTCTAAAGCAGCTTTTCTTGAATATTGTTTTTAAAATAACTGTTGTTGATTCTATTTTTCAACGGGTTTTTTAAAACTTCTATTTCTGAATATTATCAAAAGTAAACTGCTTTGGCTCAATAATATTATATTTTTAAAAAATTGTCTGTTGCTGAATATATTAGAGGTCTTCAAAAACCAATGTTCGTGAGTATTATTGTAAAATGGTTTTAGAAAAACTGCTGTTTTTTTTAAATATTATAAGTATTTTCGGAAAACGGTTGTTGAATACTTTTTTTCAATGGTTTTTGAAAACTGCAGTGGTTGAATAGTACTATTGAAAGTTTTAGAAAACTGCAGTTGTTGAATATTACTTTCCACAGGTTTTTGAAAGCATCAGTTGTTGAATATCACTATCAAAAGTTTTCGAAAAACTGTTGTTATTTATTATACTTGTTCAAAAACCTGCTGTATTGTTAGCAACGGTTTTATAAAGCTCTTGTTATTTAATATACAAGGTTATTTATTAAAAGCAGCATTTCTTGAATATTGTTTTAAAAATACAGTAACTGTTGTTTAATATATTTTTCAACGGGTTTTTGAAAACTTCTATTTCTGAATACTGTATTATCAACAGTTTGCGGAAAACTGCTGTTTTTTTAATATTATGAGTATTTTCGGAAAACGATTGTTAAATACTTTTTTTCAACGGTTTTTGGAAACTGCGGTCGTTGAATAGTACTATTGAAACTGTTGTTAATTATATTTTTCAACGGGCTTTTGAAAACTTCTATTTCTGAATATTATCAAAAGTAAACTGCTTTGGTTCAATAATAATATCTTTTTAAAAAAATTGTTTGTTGCTGAATATATTACAGGTCTTCAAAAACTAATGTTCGTGAATATTCTTGTAAAATGGTTTTCGAAAAACTGCTGTTTTTTTTAATATTATAAGTATTTTTGGAAAACGGTTGTTGAATACTTTTTTCAATGGTTTTTGAAAACTGCGCTCGTTGAATAGTACTATTGAAAGTTTTAGAAAACAGCAGTTGTTGAATATTACTTTCCACAGGTTTTTGAAAGCATCAGTTGTTGAATATTACTATCAACAGTTTTCGAAAAACTGTTGTTATTTATTATACTTGTTCAAAAACCTGCTGTATTGTTAGCAACGGTTTTATGAAGCTCTTGTTATTTAATATACAAGGTTATTTATTAAAAGCAGAATTTCTTGAATATTGTTTTAAAAATACAGTAACTGTTGTTGAATATATTTTTCAACGGGTTTTGAAAACTGGTATTTCTGAATACTGTATTATCAACAGTTTCCGGAAAACTACTTTAGTTCAATAATATTCTTTTTTAATTGTTTGTTGCTGAATATATTAGAGGTGATCGAAAACTAAAGTTCGTGAGTAATATTGTAAAATGGTTTTCGAAAAACTGCCGTTCTTTAAAATCATGCGTATTTTCGGAAAACGGTTGTTAAATATTTTTTTCAACGGTTTTTGAAAACTGCAGTTGTTGAATATTACTATCGAAAGTTTTAGAAAAGTACAGTTGTTAAATATTACTTTCCATAGTTTTTGAAAACATCAGTTGTTCTATCAACAGTTTTAAAATAAACTGTTGTTATTTAATATACACGGTTTTCTGAAGCAGCTTTTCTTGAATATTGTTTTTAAAATAACTGTTGTTGATTATATTTTTCAACGGGTTTTTAAAACTGCTATTTCTGAATATTATCAAAGGTAAACTACTTTGGTTCAATAATATTATCTTTTTAAAAATTGTTTGTTGCTGAATATATTAGAAGTCTTCGAAAACTAATGTTCGTGAGTATTATTGTAAAATTGTTTTCGAAAAACTGCTGTTTTTTAATATTATAAGTGTTTTCGGAATACTGTTGTTGAATATTTTTATCAGCAGTTTTAGAAAACTCCAGTTAAATATTAATATACAGGTTTTTGAAAACATCACTTGTTGAATATTACTATTAAAGGTTTTTGAAAACTTCTGGATGAATAATTATTTTTTATCATAGGTTTTTAAAAAATTGTTTTTATTAAATATTATTGTTTAATTCATTATTAAAAACTGATGTTGTTCAATAATATTATCAAAGATTTTTGAAAACTGCTGTTTTTGAAAAATGGTGTTCAAATATCTTGTTGAATATTTCTATTAATATTTTTTTTGAAAACTGCTGTTGTTGAGTATTATTATTATAAAATGTTTTGAAAAACTTCTGTTGATGGAGAAAATGCCGTTGAATATTTTTATCAACGGTTTTTGAAAACTGCTGTTGTTGAATGTTAATAAAACGTATCGAAAAACTATGTAAAGCCAACACCGCCAGGACTACATTTTACACTTAAATTCCTAATACAGTGTTAATTCAGTACAAACCAGATGGTAACAACTGAATCATTTCACAAATAAAAATAATTTAAATATATTTAATTTCATTGAAATCAATGTTATAAGTATTTACATCAAAAACTATAAATCATATTTAACATACGGTTTCTTACACAGATAGTTTTCCTTAGAAAAACGTAGGCTTCTTATGTTAATTGTGATCATAACATTTTCTTTAAATCGAATATTTTATTTCTCAGGTTGATAATTATACAATCGTCTATTCCTCATTTATCATTAGTTTTACTAAAATCTGCATTAATTCGTTATGACTACTTTAACTGGTTTATACACACGCTTCTCTTGTTCTCGCTTTCGAATCGGATTCTCAAACAAATGTCATTATTTTTTTTCTCAGTAAAGCAACATAAAATACGATCGCGTATCTTTTTTTTTTTATTGATTTCTTCAACGATACAACAGTATGAATTCCATGCGAGTGTCGTGTATTTTGTTAAATTAGAATTGGAGAATGGTGATCGTGCACGTACTTGTCATAGTACCAGGAGCCCTAAAGGTGGACAGCAATAATTAATACTTCTCTAAATTTATTTTAGAAATAAATTGTAGACCAAATAGTTTACAATTTTTTGTGATTTTTGGCGGTTTTGGCTTTCAAGAAGAAAAAAAACGTTTTTTAGTACTGGTAAACCCCGTCGTTGTATCATAATTTAACTGTTCCCTGGTTGAATCAATGTTTTTTTACTATATAAAAGGCTTTCGAAAATCCGCTTGGATTTTCAATATTCTTATCAAGGATTTCAAAACGTGTTGAATCAAAGATATTTATAAACTGTTGTTTTTAAATAAAATCATTGAAGATTTTTGCAAAAATTGTCTTTTGATGCTTATTACAATGTTGTGACAAATTGTTTTGAACATTATTATCAACATTATTATAGTTGGTTAAAACTTATAAACTATAAAAAATGATGTTATACAAGTAGGCCTATAGCATTGTCTCCGCGGTTTGTTTATGATATTTTTGAAAATATGCTATTGTTTATTTTTTTCTTCATAAAAGTTTTTGAAGTGGTTGTTGTTAACATTTATCAAAGCTATTCACAAACTGTTACTTTTAAATAAAATTAGTAAATTCTTTCAAAACTAATTCTGCTTTTGCTAGTTTAATCAGAGGTTTTCGTTTTTTTTAATCATTATCAAAACTATTAAAAACTTAAGGTTTAACCATCAATTGCTTGTGCATATCAATTTGTTGGGTACTAAATGCACACATAAGAATACACATTAAATACAGCCATTAATGTTAATAATACAAATACCATTATTTTTCCATGTTAATGTAAAGGAGCGTTGCATCAATGTGGAATGGGTAATTGACTGGTTTCAAGTATCTATACGTATATATCTATTTTTCTAGTTTAAATTTACGTTTGAGACAACATGATTGGTTGAGTAGTTCTCGTTATGAATAGTGCAGTATGACCGCCTTTGCGCTTTTAAATTTGTGGCTAATACAAGGAAAAACTGCAAACCTACTAACATTTATGCAAATTGAAAACTAATGTTTATTTTTTAGAGCAATAGATATTTCACTTCTAAATATTTTATATTTTTAACAAATTACAAGTTACACGAGCGTTAGGCCCTTGAATTGATTGTTGCGTTAAACATGAGTAGGTACAGTGGTGGCGCAAGGATTTCCCCAACGGAGGGGGGGGGGGCATGGTCCACGACAGGTGGCAAACCAGGGGCGGATCCAGGATCCATCGAAAGGGTCCGGGTTGGCGTGGTTGTCTGGCATTATAGCTTGTTTTGTCACATTCATATGTTTATTTTTATATTTTTATAAAACATTTTAGGTTTTTCCCCGACAAAAGTGGATTTTCCCCTACCGGGGGTGGGGCAACGGGGAGCAAGTAGGCTATTATTAAACCGTTACATAAGCAATAACAATTATACTGTAGTTAATACATAAAACAAATAAAAGCCAAATGACAAGCTCTCTAGTCTTAGCCATAATTAAATATTGTAAACAACTAAACAAGACCTTTGAAAATTGTTAAAGTGTTTTTTTTTAAATGTATTCTTACATCCATGCCAGGTGCGGATCCAAAGGGGGGCAGGGAGGAAATGTTCCCCACCCCCGTCATCAACCAAAAAAGAGTAAAAATATAAGGAGAAATAACCTTGTTCCCACATATTTTTGAGTGGGGATTCCCACTTTTCGACTGTATAATCCAAGATACTTTGTATGAACGTCAAAAGGTTTGTTATATTCAACAATTTTCTATGGGAGGTGGGGGATGATCTTGGAAACGGGACATTCTGATGGACTATGATGGTGTCTTTGAATATAAAATAAAGAATTTTTTCGGGGCCTTCTGCCCCTGGACCCCGACCAGGTGCGGCCACCTGGCCCAGCCTAAATTGCTCGCTTCGCTCGCAAGTCTGAACTTCAAAACCAAGACAGGCTGATTTGGAAAACGGGACATTTTGGTGGACTCTAATGCAGGCGCGGACAAGGGGGGCCCAACGGACCCTTCCCCCCCCCCCTCTTTGAAACCAAAAAATACATTTTTTTTTGCACGATTTTGAATAAAACGGGCAACCAGGCCCACCCGAATCTACGTTGACA
>JAOTQE010116851.1:0-12850 GCA_025631205.1 Nesometra sesokonis
CAGAACATATATGTTTATATTTATTCTAACACAATATTTTGTCAAAAGTTACCAGAAGAGGCTCTATTGACCTTTGATTTAAAATTCACAAAATTCTTTATAAAATTTACACAGATTTGTAGACACTTAAAATCAGTTTTGAAGTTAGCATCTCATAATAAAGTGAAAGTTAAGAACTTGAGAATAGATTGCACTACATGGTATAACTTACACTTCTAATAATAATAATAATAATAATAATAATAATAATAATTATTATTATTATTATAATTATAATTATTATTATTGCATCGCTACAGGTGCAACGAAATATATACAGTAGTATGGAACGCCATATACGCATTAGTAGAATATTATTAATATTCACAATTATGTCATTATTATTGTCACAAATACATATCACGATTTAGTTACTTTACTTTCAGTGTTCTGCTACAACCGTTGCTAGTCCGAAACCTTATCGTCAACCAGCTTAGCCACACTCATTGCATACTATATCATACAGAGTACGCATACAAAGTGCGCATCGCCATTAAGCGTGCGCTTTGTAATAAACTGAAATAATTAACAGCAAGAGTAATATTTCACTATTAAGGCAAGTAGGGTAATTTATCAAATAAATTACATCATAAATAATAATGAAAAATTAGCTATAGTATTCAGGATTCTTGTTGTGAAGTGTTCTTCACAATGCCAGAAAACAGCATTATAAAAACGATAAACCTTACTAAATACCCAGTTGTAAGAGAATGACATTACTCGGATAGAAAAATCCATAACTTTGAGTTGATCAGCTGGTGAAGGGGTAGGTGCTTTGACAGTGAGACATGTAGCATGTGAGGCTGATATGATTTTAACAAATAAATTGTATTTACACTGATAGACCTATTCCACGAGTTACGTTCAGCAGCTCATAAGCGACCTTTATTATGTTCAAAATACGTGTTTTTCATTCAAAACAAATCCACATAGTTAATGTAATGTACTTCGATTTATATAGCGCCTTATACAGTAGAGTCTCAAGGCCCTGTGAACCAGATGTTACGCATTCATGTGCCTTTCAACGCCCCTAAGGGTCACTTCATGTCCTGCTGCCCGATACAGGCGATCATTCATCTGTCCACGGCAGGAGATGTATGAACCAATACACCGGGGTAACCCCTACTCGTCTCGAAAGATGTACTGGGTTCTTTATAGTGCACACGAACCGTATGTACACAATGGGCCTATGGTTTATAGTCCTTATCCGAGAAAACTTGTTCCACCACCAGGACCATGGTGTGAGTGGACCTCAAACCCATGCTTTTGTTATTGCTATGGTTCACGGTTCCCTGCCTTAACCACTCGGCCATACAAGTTGCAGTTATGTTGATTGTATTTTAGGAGGGGGATTAAGAATACTAATCTGCATTAAATCCGAGTTTTTTACATAAATCCGAGTTTGCTGAAACACATAGAACGGCGGTGAATTCAACCGGGCGTCAATGGTATCACGGTCTTGGCGCACACAACTCAGCACTACCAGATAGATTCTAGTTGTGCAGACAAAATCATGATGCCAGCTTCAGGCATAACCATTTGAACAGCAATAACATCAACAATTAAAATTAATGGCGTGTATTAGTGTATGTGTGTTTTTTTAGAAGTTTTCTCGTACAACGTTGATACAGAGGATTAGGTAACGGTTCAATCATCGTGTGGTAATTTCGATGGATTATTTTAGATAAACATACGGATACAAAATGCGATGAAACATTCACGGCCATAATAGCTTTAATGACTGATGTTATACAGTACTTAATTCTAACGTTATGTAAAACAGTTTTTATGAACTACCGATCACCCACCTTAATAACGATATTATTTAAGTATCTGGCAATAAAAATAATTATTGCTTATTTACACTATAATATATAAATAAAAGACAGAAAACAGATTATAAATTGTGGGTATTATTTTAAGATAACTCGATTGTTCTGAACCTTATAGAGGGCGTCGATAGCGTACATTACTGATTTGTATAAAACATTGCATAACTTATAGGATGAAACTGAAAATTGGGCGTACTGAAAGAAGACATAATAGAGGGAGGGCAGGGGACCGCAAATCAATTAATTTGAACTTTATGGAGGTGATATTATAAAATAATATACCTTGAGTGGGGTGTTTTCTCGATTATAAAGTTGAGCCAAAAAAATGAAGCATGGATTATAGGTTTGCAAGCAAAAATGCCTACCCTCATTCGTTGCCTATTACATTACTCTATATCGCAACGTATCCAATACAATAATGCTCAAGGCGGCTGTAGACTAGGTGCTACATTTACAATGTGTTGTTCATATCCTATGGTCACACCATGTCATTCACAGCCAAACGTTACCATTTTCATCTGTCCGTAACAAGAACTCTATGAACCGGTACACTCTGGCTCTGTAAACTCGATGTATTTATGTCCGCTGTGGCGTGTCATATACACTGGGGAAACTCACTACCCGTTTTGAAAGATAATGTGCAGGACCATTGTGCCCACTTGCCCCAGGTTATTAGTTTTATCCGAGGAGACTTGTTTCACCACTAGAACCAGGAGCGAGTGTACTTTAAATTGTGTAATTTTAGCTCTCGCTATGAGCTCTAGAATTAATATTAAGTAAAAAATAAACAGTTTAATAACGGACGGAAAAGAAAGAAGGCGCTTGATGGTTTCAAAACAATATTCTTGTAAAGACCCCAACTCGCACTTGAAATTAATCTAAAGTCAGACGTCATATCGACCCCGCTAACTGTTGGTCGATAAAAAAATGGGTTATCTAAAAAGCGACTTTAAATATATTTCAAAGCAAATAAATTCATGCATATGGGCACTATATGGCACATGATTGATTGATTGATTAATTAATAGGATAATGAACCTTTGTTAAGGATGAGTGATTTTTAAATAATTTACAAGTCGGAGCTCATCGAGATAAGAGTACTATGTTTGTTTATATTTCACGGTCTATACAGGGAGGTATTACTTCCCTGGTCTATAGTACTATTTTTGTCTATGGTTCACAGTCTATTGTTCACCGTCTAGGGTACTATTTTTGTCTATGGTTCACGGTCTATGGTACTATTTTTGTCTATGGTTCACCATCTATGGTTCTATTTTTGTCTATGTTTCACGGTCTATGGTTCTATTTTTGCGGTATATGGTACTATTTAAGGTCAATGGTTCACAGTCTATGGTACTAGTTTTGTCTATGGTTCACGGTCTTTGGTACTATTTTTGATTATGGTCACGGTCTATTGTTTACGGTCTATTGCTCACAGTATATGGGTTCTATTTTTGTCTGTGGTTCACGGTCTATTGTTCTATTTTTGTCTGTTTCACGGTCTATAGTTCTATTTTTGTCTATGTTTCCCGGTCTATGGTACTATTTTTGTCTATGCTTCGCGGGTCTATGGTACAAATTTTGGCTAGGCCTATGTTTCAAGGTCTATAGTACTCATTTTGTCTATGGTTCATGGTCTATTGTACTATTTCTGTCTATGGTTCACTGTCTATCTATTTTTGTCTGTGGCTCACGGTCTATGATACTGTTTTTATCTATGACTCACGATCTATGGTACTACTTTTGTCTGTGGTTCACGGTCTATGGTACTATTTTTGTCTATGGTTCATGGTCTATTGTACTATTTTTGTCTATGGTTACGCTCTATGGTACTATTTTTCTCTGTGGTTCATGGTTTATGGTACTATTATTGTCTATGTTTTATGGTCTATAGTACTATTTTTTCTATGGTTCATGGTCTATTGTACTATTTTTGTCTATGGTTACGCTCTATGATACGATTTTTCTCTGTGGTTCGTTTCATAGTTTATAGTACTATTTTGTCTATGGTTCACGGCCTATGGTACTATTTCTGTCTATGGTTCACGGTTTATGGTACTATTGTTCATGTTTCATGGTCTATAGTACTATTTTTATATATTTATGGTACTATTGTATATATGGTTCATGATCTTTCATCTATTTTTTGTCTATGATTCACGATCTTTGGTACTATTTTTGTCTATGGTTTACGGTCTATATGGCTGAAACTATTGGGTCTATGGTACTACTTTTGTCTATGGTTCACAGTCTATGGTACTATTGTTATCTATGGTTCACCGTCTATGGTACTATTTTTGTCTATGGTTCACGGTCTATGGTTCTATTTTTGCGGTATATGGTACTATTTAAGGCCAATGGTTCACAGTCTATGGTACTAGTTTTGTCTATGGTTCACGGTCTTTGGTACTATTTTTGATTATGGTCACGGTCTATTGTTCACGGTCTATTGCTCACAGTCTATGGGTTCTATTTTTGTCTGTGGTTCACGGTCTATTGTTCTATTTTTGTCTATGTTTCACGGTCTATGGTTCTATTTTTGTCTATGTTTTCCGGTCTATGGTACTATTTTTGTCTATGCTTCGCGGGTCTATGGTACAAATTTAGGATAGGCCTATGTTTCAAGGTCTATAGTACTCATTTTGTTTATGGTTCATGGTCTATTGTACTATTTCTGTCTATGGTTCACTGTCTATGGTACTATTTTTGTCTGTGGTTCACGGTCTATGATACTATTTTTATCTATGACTCACGATCTATGGTACTACTTTTGTCTGTGGTTCACGGTCTATGGTACTATTTTTGTCTATGGTTCATGGTCTATTGTACTATTTTTGTCTATGGTTACGCTCTATGGTACTATTTTTTTCTGTGGTTCACGGTTTATGGTACTATTATTGTCTATGTTTTATGGTCTATAGTACTATTTTTTTCTATGGTTCATGGTCTATTGTACTATTTTTGTCTATGGTTACGCTCTATGGTACGATTTTTCTCTGTGGTTCGTTTCATAGTCTATAGTACTATTTTGTCTATGGTTCACGGCCTATGGTACTATTATTGTCTATGGTTCATGATTTTTGAATACTATTTTTTGTCTATGATTCCCAGTCTATGGTACTATTTTTATCTATGGTTCACGACATCTATGGCTGAGACTACTACGCCTGGTTCACGGCCTATGGTACTATTTCTATCTATTTTTCACGGTTTATGGCACTATTGTTCATGTTTCATGGTCTATAGTACTATTTTTATATATTTATGGTACTATTGTATATATGGTTCATGATTTTTCATCTATTTTTTGTCTATGATTCACGATCTATGGTACTATTTTTGTCTATGGTTTACGGTCTATATGGCTGAAACTACTGGGTCTATGGTACTACTTTTGTCTATGGTTCAGGGTCTATGGTACTATTTTTGTCTATGGTTCATAATCTATAATACCATTTTTGTCTATGATTCACGGTCTACAGTACTATATTTGTCTTTTGCAATATAAACAACTATTTTTGTGATATAATTTTAATACAATCAGGGAACAGTTAAATTACACCGTTTCCCTGAATATAATTAAGTTTTGCAATCAGCAATCGTAAAACGCTTTGATTCCTTACACTGTACTCTTTATACAGATAGAACATAACCGTTGATTTATTTTCCTGCTCTTTATTCCTTATACATACAGCCAAACAAATTAATTTGATATGTTATTATGCAGGCCGCCACGTCTCGGATGACATGCATTCATTGTACGCCTAATAACAACCTCAAGTATTATTCATTTTATTGGGTTTTCTTATAAAATCGATAAACTTCATTGGAAGCAGGAAATTAGCCAACACCGATCATACAAGGAGATTGAAGCCACGAGGCTTTTGGATTCAGGTGTCAGAGAGGTTAATAGATAAACCCTTCAAATGTGCCGCGGAATGCAGGTGAGGATATTTCACCGATATTTACATCCGTGATGTTTTCAATCACCGTGTATACAACACAGAGAGACTGGCTTATTAAACACGATCTTTGATGGAAAAAAAGTTAGATTGCCTTTTTGGATAATTGATGGACTGACTGACAGCAACCGTTGTAGACAGAGAAATGGATCTATGACGTAATTCTTAAGGAAGGGGAATGTCACTGAACTCTAAAATCCACTCTTGGCTTTGGTGACAATTTATCATTGATAGACGTGTTATAAAAATCATATTAATATGGTTTTGTTTAGTATAGGCCTATGTACAATGGCGGATTCAGGGTTGGCGGGGGAGGTCTTGGTGGATCCCTACCCCTTCAGCTTTGAATCAGATAATATTTTATAACACGATACGAAAGTACTAATAAACCTGGCCAATACAGGCAAAATAGAGAAAATGAGTTTTACTTGCCAGATTCAAAACCGGGAACACGCCAACCACGTTCAGGATAAATTTTTCGACCATCAGGAATTTATTATTAAAATTGTTCAAATTAGTTCATCTGATTGGATAATGGGTTGACCGATTTTCAATAATGTGCTTGTTTTAGTATGATGACGCCGTATTAATCTAAAATTTGGATTACCTGCTTAGAAATTGATTGGTTGACCGATTTTCAATATGTATTTGTTTTATTTATATTGAAGTTTGATCTGATTGGAAAATGTATGGGTGACTGACCGATAAGATTAGAAGTTTGAATGATTGAGTTCTTTTAACAACTTGAAAATGAGACTGAGTGGCGAGTGATTGCAGGCGCGGATTTAGGGGGCGCAGTCAGCGCGCGCCCCCTATTATCGGCAAAACGTAGATGCGCCCCCACCCCTTCTTATATTAGGATCACCGAATCCAAAATGACCTTAAAAGCAAATATAGACATGAATTCGGGCCAAAACATGGTACCAGAACACGTAAATTGACACAAAATAGGGAAATAATCTTTTTTTCCTTATCGAAGGGGATGCTCGAACCTGGGTTGGATTTTGACAAGCTAAAAAAACAACAACAAAAAAAAAAAGCACCTATTTCCTCTATTGTCACCTCGAGGCCCAGATTTTTATTTGTATCCTAATTTTATTGTTGTGTGCACCCCGGGCACCCCCTAGTGCGGTGTAGGTTAAGTTACGGATCCTGTATAGGATCGGGGTAAAATGAATGAGTGCCGACTGACGTTTACTGATTGAAATGCTGAGACAAGGTTAACTGAGTTATGAGTGACGTTTTACTGATCGGCGTGAGTGATAATGTTAAATAAATGAGTGGCGACTGAACTTGATTTATGATGTATTTTGTGTTTAACGTAAATTTAACTTGAGCGAGGTTTAACTGTGTGCTGTGTAACGTTTGATCTCACGTACTTGAATACGGTAATGGACGCGTCACGTTTGACTAAGCGATGTGTGACGGAATGTTAACTACACCTGAGCGACGCTTGTTAACTGAGTGACGTTTGAGTGATAGGTGTAGTTGATGGTGTCCTAAATTTATGAATGACGTTTGACTAAGGGATGTTTGAGCCAAGTGACTATAAGGTTTGTTAACAGAGTATGTTTGAGTACACAATGACATTTGACTGAATAATTGAATAATGGATGTGTTACGTTTGACTAAGCTATATGTGACGGAATGTTAAGTAACTGAGCGATGTTTGTTAACCGAGTGACGTTTAACTGAGTAAGAGGTCTATTTGGCGGTGTACTAAATTTATGAGTGACGTTTGACTGAGCGATGTTTGACGGGGAGCCATGTGACATTTGACTGTGTAAATGAATACTAAAATGACTGAGTGAACTGTCAACAAGTGACTGGATGAATAAAGTGTCAGAATGGCTTCTATAGTAATTGGTAAACGACTATGGTACTATCATACCGTTATCACGTCATCACAGTATTGAGTAGATCCGTGACCAGTGTTTTTAGGCTTAAAACCCCTCTCAAAGAATTTCCCGTTTAAAACAGGCTCTCACCAATACATTAAATAAAACAGAGAAACCCAAAATAATTGGCGTTTTCTATCGTAAATATTTCGTTGAGTGATTGCAATACTTTAAACTTCAAAAAGTAAAAAAAAATAATTATAGTTTATTTAAAAATTGAACCCTTGAACCCTTTGAACCCTTAGGTACAACCACAGGGGGTTTGTTAGTTGGTTAATAATCACTGAAATGAATTCTAGATAATTTTAATTAAAAGCGTACAACAGTATCAAGACCGAAATCTCCATTGGCCTATATTTCCAAAGTTTCAATAACAGTAATCAGAATTTGTTTTCATTTATCTGTTATTCTGTTCCGTTGTTTAAATGTTTTCATGGTGATACCTCAATATATATGACTATGTTTGCTGCAGTACACCAGGTTTGTTGTTGTTTTATATCATTTACATACAACTGATATTGTCCTATCAAAATAAGAGTAATTTAATTCGAATTACAGTAATTGAATTTTGCCGAATTCAAATACTGTATATACTTAGGCCTAGTAATAATTTAGATTTGACTTATTGTTAAAACCATATTACCATTTTCATAAGCTTTAATATGAGGGGTCAAAAATTGAACATAAATAACTGAAGTTATTGGACAAAATAGCCTATACAAAAATTTCGTATTTATTTTATTAATATTTCCTGTTGTTTATTGACTTATTTCAATAATTTTCTGTACAACAACTTGGCGGTTTTTATCGTGACTAGCCTTATGATTATATGCCTATATAACACTTGCTGCAATACACCTGGTTTGTTATTGTTTTATATTAGTTTGCATACAGCTGCTATTATTGTAATATTAATTGCATTTGGCCGAATTCGAATATACTTAGGCTTACTAATAATTTAAACGATTTCGAATTAAGGTAAATGTACTATGTAATACTATAGTATAGTAGCTTTGTAACAGATGCTGTACATAATAGTAAATTATATTGTAGTTGATTTAATTTGTTCTTTACAATTTTCAGTCTATGCCTATATTATTTAGGTTATTTAACTGTAAATTAATTCCCATTAGGTAACATAATGGGATAGCACTGTTGCTAGACGTACTGGGATCGATAAAAATACTCCCAAATGTGCCGTAACAATAACATAATTAATACCGATATCAAGTAATTAAACACTTCGTTGGGATAATGGCCTACCATTAATAATAATTCCAATCAATCGATTGTGTTTTCATATTTTAATACAGATTGCTGGTACAATGCAAATCGTGTATGTGAGCAAATAGTACGGATGTAACGTATTGTACCTCTACACCGTACCGGTATCTTCGGGCCACTACTCTAGGCAGATACGAGTAAGGGGGACAGCGATAAGGAACAGCAGGGTTGCGGTAGCATGTACTTCGAAGAGAACAGAATTGGCAGAAAAAAATATCAAGAAAACTTGATTAAATCGCATAAAAACAATACGACGTATGTGTTAAAACCAAATTGGCATATGTAGTCAAGTAATAGCGCATAGTGGAGTATTGGGACCAACAAGCATTCACTAACTTTGAAAATAACCCTCTCATGTGCTGGTTTGCGTATAAGAATTAGAGACAGCTGTTAACTGAGAGTAAATCCATGGCCGAATGGTTAAGTTTACAGCCACCGACACATTTATGCATCATGAGTTCCAGGTTTCAAGTGCCGGTCTGACAATTGATATCACTTTTTGTTCCAAAAATACGTACATCAATGAGGTTCCTTTTCAGGCTGACGATCAATTTCATCCTTAGGTTGTCAGAATATTTTTTTTTCCAGATTTACTCATGGGGTGGGGGTGGGTATTAGTGGGCTATATCTATAAACGATGGCGGTTTCTGAAGTGAATCGAATGGTTTTTTATTTTAAATTCCATTTTACTAAAGACAAAATCATATAAAAACATGTATGAGATCAAATGTTCGTATCCTGTTGTTCAAATAAATAAATATGTTAATACATCAAATTACAGATTAAACAAATTTTAACAACTAAAATAAAAAAGAAGTTTGGCGCCTTTCTGTAAAAAGGAAATATTTCTTGTTTAAAAAACGGAGGAGATCGAACATAGAGAGGAAAAATAACTAATCAAATAAGGTTATAGGTCTAGTCCTATATTTTTTTATTACGAAAAAATGTCAAAATCAATGATTATAAGTGAGAGGGGGCTGTCGCGACGTCAACATATCATATAGAGGGTAAAAAGATCAAAGAGTTCGCCGTTATTGTCATTTCATGTTAGATTATGGTAAACCTATGCTCTGCTATATAATTACAGACCTATCGTATTGCATTATATTATATTATATTAACGTTCATGATTATATGATATTTGTGTCAAACGTTTAAATTATTACAAGCAAATGTTGTGATATGATTTTAAATGTATGTTCCCTAGCGGCGGTGGCATGCGTAAGTATTGCTTAATTTTATACGTTAAAATATTATACCGTTCATCAAAGGCTATTTAGATGTCAATTTAAATGGTTTCACACAGGTTGTCACGTAATGCAATTCGTTTCCCCACAGCTACAGAAGTTATAGCTTATTTGATAGTGGTTGAAATTCGCACTTATAAAGCCAGGGGATGTATTGGACATTTATATAAAGCTTATACGGATCATCTCAATTTTGGTAGGCGGCACACGCAGGATCGACTTCTAATAGAAAGGTTAATGTGTTGGCAAGAATTAAAACCAATCATAAGTCAAGTTTAATAAAGGCGACTCTGACTGATAATTTAACAACTTTATACCTAAAACTTAGGTCTAAGATCTAAAGCCTAAGATGTACACCTACAAATTCTAGGAAGCTAAGCTTGACACCTTTTGTATTATATATAATAGTGACACTTCACCTGCCAAACTATATCATTTATTTAAGCGTTTACAATAACATTATCAATCAAAATTATAAACATGTAAAATTCGTCAGTTCCCTATCTATTCACCCATCGGAAACGTTATCCATGTAAATAGAAGCCCCGACGGCGGTGATGCTGCTTAGACAGCAAGTGTAATGATCCCGTGAGATTCAAAGACAATTGATCTATATTTTTGCACCAGAAACACGTTAATTAATGTCAACGTTGATAATGTATAATTTGGATCTTCAGTAGTTTCACCGTCATGGCTTACACTACAATATCGCCATGCAAGTTTCGGTCAAATAAATAGACGAGGACGTTACAGTTTGTCTGTGCTAATTGTAAGTGTAGGTCGCAATTTCACTGTTTCTTTGTATATACTTTTATACACTTTTAGACAGTTACCGTCGATGTTAATTGTTGGGATTTATTGTCGATAATACGTTTAACCAAAATAGGTGAGCTTTTCTGAAATAAATAAAACTTGTAGCGTATCATGTAAAAAACGTCTATTATAATTTAACATCTGTAATTCGTGCATCTTAGACTTGAAGTTTCGATATGTTAATGTTTTACAATTCATCACACAGTCTGAAGAGGCATGTAGAGTTTTTATACATGTATACAGTATTCATTCCCAGGACGATTGACGTGACTATCCCCGTTGATTTATTTTGCGAAAAAAGTCCAAAGGGTACCTTAAATAAAGCAAAATAATATTCAAATTGTTGTGCAGGCCTAAAGCGAGTGGCGCTGTAGCTTGGTGGTTAGCATGCTTGCCTTCCAATCCCGAGGTCCTGGATTCAAACCTGGCTGAACGCTAGGTTGGTTCTCACGACTTAACAACGCCACTCCCCAAGCCTCATAATGAGGCTTGGTTTAGAAAGCATGACGTAGTTCTCATCCTGTAAGTGGCGAGTAACTTTGCTGTTGGATGTGACACGAAATAAAAATAAAAATAAAATAATAGCAATTAACATCAGTTTAAACATAAAAATTACAATGATATCGATGGCGAATAACGGTTGTGAAGGCGAAGATGGTGCGATAAGTGATATTAGTCTTATGGTGATGATGATGATGATAATGATGATGATGAGGATGATGATGATGATGATGATGATGACATGACGGCGACGGCGGGGACGCCGATGACGATGATGACTATGACGACGAGACGAGGTGACGACGACGATGACAATGACGATGATGATGATGATGATGACATCAATGGCATTATAAATTATGATTGTATGCAGATATTAATAGTAGTTTCTTTAATTTTAATGATAAGTTTTGAATTGATGGAGGTTTGATGATGTAGTTATGATACAGGTGATGACGACGACGATGATGATGATTACGATGATGATGACGATGATGATGATGACAACGACGTTGATGAAGGTGATGACGACGACGTTGACGAATACCATAACGACGTTGGCGACCCACGACGATAACGATGAGATTTCAATAACGACGCGACGACGATGGCGATGACGATGGTGATGTTGACGATCACGTCGTCGACGTTGAGAATGACGATGACGACGACGACGATGGTAATGACGATGAGGATGATGAGTATGATGAAGATGACGATATTGATAATGATTATTTGATGACAGTGATCCGTCCATCCATAAATAACGTCACCCCTAATGTTCCTATGATGACGTCGTTATTCATTTTGTGTAACGACCTTGACCCTATATAATTTTATTTAAATTACATTTCTTTGTAAAATCTTGTGAAATCTTTAACATTAACGATTATTTTAATGCAAATGGGTATCAAACTTTTTTAAAGTCCAGCATGGACCATAAAGAAATATCAGTTGGACGTCCTCATGGTGGCATGGGTTTCCTATGCAAGTCCATATCGGGTATTCGTTATAAAAATATTCCAACTGATAATACGCGTCTTAGTGCTATCAAAATTATTAAAAATAACACACAACTGTCCTAACTATATTCGGGGTCTACCTCCCACATTATATTCCTGGTAATATCGAACAAACTCAGCTATAAACGGAAACATTAGACAATCTGCAGTCCTTAATAAATGAGTGTGATACTAACTTTATTGAAAACAAACAAACATCATACAAAAATATACATTGGCACTAAAAGAAGCGGGCGCTTGTCTATTTAGTCG
>JAOTQE010116862.1:0-12849 GCA_025631205.1 Nesometra sesokonis
AAACATGTGAACTTTAAGCTCCATTTACTCGAAAAGTGGAATTTGCAAGTTACGTTGTTTTGCCACGGAACGGCCGCATAGATATGTTAGTGCAGTGATTAAAACACTGTACAGCCTCAAGAGAATTTAGAAGTTTACGGTTTAATTGTTTCAGAAATTTAGAAGTCACAATAGTGATCAATTCACGGGGAAATAAAATAATATTATATTAATAATTGTACTATCTCAATAAGGGCAGGAGCATGTGTAAGGGAATCCATGCGCAACATAACCCCGGGTGAATCAAGTTACGTTTACCTTAACCAACTGGAACATTACCCAAAGTTACATTTAACCCTCGGGTAACTAACCAAAGTTAAATTTAACCCATGGGGATCAATCACACCAAGTTACACTTAACTTAAGGGCATCTAACTCAAAGTTTATTGAACCCCCGTGGAAATAACTCTAGTTACATTTAACCCACGGCGACTTTACCTAACGTTATATTTTACTCCCGGAAACTAACCAAGGTTACATTTAACCCACGGGGACCTTGCCCAAAGTAACATTTAACCCCCAGGGAATCACCCAAAGTTACATTTAACCCAAGAACTAATCTTCCAAGTTTACGTAACAAACGGGATCCTTCCTCAAAATCTAGTTAATCCCTGGTAAACAAACCCAAAATACATTTATCCCACAGAAATTTCACACAACGTTATTATTAATCCCTGGGGATACATTTAACTCACGGGTACCTTGCTCAAAATTATTTTAATCCCGAAGTTACATTTAACCCATTGGTACTTTGCTTAAAGTTTATTTAACCCCGGGGAACAAACCAAAGTTATATTTAACCCACAGGGACTTCACCCAAACCCCGGGGAACAAACCCAAGTTACACTGAACCCATGTTTACGTTGCTCAAAGTTTATTTAACCCATGGGAAACAAACCCAAGTTACATTTAACTCACGTGACTTCATCCAACGTTATATTTAACCCGGGGAACAAACTCAAGTTACATTTAACCCACGGGTATCTTCCTGAAAGTTTATTTAACCCCGGGGAACAAACCCAAATTATATTTTATTCCCGAGGACTTTAACCAAAGTTATATTTAACCCTCTGGCAACTAACAAAAGTTGCTTTAAAACCACGGGAACCTTACCAAAGTTCCATTGAACCCCCGGGAAATTAATCACCCAAGTTACACATAACGCAAATTTAACCTCTGAGGAACAAACCTAAGTTAATTTTAACCCACGGGTATCTTAGTACTCAAAGTATATTTAACAATGTGGAACTAACAAAAGTTGATTTTATCCTGCGGGAACTTCACCCAAAGTTACATTAAACACCGGGGTTTCATTCAAGTTTAGTTTAAACCTTGGTTCTCACCTACAGCAAGTTAAATTTAACGGAGGGGTTCAACGCACGTTAAGTTCCATACGATAATTCTACCCGGACACATTTCAATTTATTGTTGAAAACTGTCCACCCGGACACTTTTCAACGCCGGACAGTTTACTTCATTACACCGGCACTACGCTGTTGTCTCTGCGTTTTTTTTCTCTGATGATCAAGCATTTGACGTTTTTAGAAATCTTCCGCTCCTTTTTTGTATATTTTTTAGCCATGTGGTACTGTCTGTTGTAAACTCTTCCAGCATGCTGGGATCGATTCCACCGTTATGAAGGCTGACTTTGATGTGATCACTGTACAGTTTAAGAGGGGCATCACGGGGCCGTTCACCACTTTCAAACTTTAAAAAGAGCACAAATTTTGGAAGGCGGTTGTCGGGCATGCGGATGGCATGCCCTATCCATCGTGACTGACGTTTCAACAGCATCGCTTCAGTGCCGGTTAGACTTTGCAGGATGGTAGCATGAGGGATGCGATCTTTCAGGTGACGTTGAGGATCCTTTGCAGGCATCGAATGTGGAAGGCTTTATTTGTTTTTACATGTCTTTTAAATAGAGTCCAACACTCACTGTCGTAGAGGATCGAGAGGCAGATCGCACGATACACTGTAATTTTAGTGGGAAGACGTAATGAGTGGTTAAAGAACACTATTTTTAGTCGTCCAAAGGCGGCAGCAGCTTGATTAATATAGTTGTGGATGTCCATGTCAATGACATCGGAGTTGGAAACAATACTTCCAAGGTAAGTACAATGATCTACATTTTCAACAGGTCTGTTACTTATAGAGGGTGGTAGATGGGTTGCCTTGGTAAGAGTACTGCATAACTTCAATTTTGTTTTCATTGACAAGTATTCCCATGCAAGCATAGTTGGCTGTTATAGTTGTCAACATAATGCCGCGTCATCAACAAATTGTAGATCAAAGAGTGTCAGTGTTTGATACACGTGTCTGTGCTTTAAACCTACGGGTTCATCGATGTGGAAGCGACGGTGTAACCCATCATGGCAGGTGAGATCCCGTAGGGTTAGCTCAGTAACAGATACCAAGTAGATGTTGAATAGAACATGGGCGATTACACAGCATTGTTTCACAACAACTCTGAAATTAAATGGCTGGGGCATTCATGCCTACATCACTGGACTGCATTTTATCATGGAACTGCGCAGTAAACTGACAAACTTTGAAGGGCATCCGAACTCTCTAATACTACTTACAGCATTTCTTGGTTTACTGTATCAAATGTCTTTGTTATGCCGATGAAGGCAAGGGACTCGTTGGACCTATGTTCACGAGCTTTTTATGGAGAAAAAATCATACCAAGTGTGCTCCGATCTGCCCGAAAGCTACACTGTGATTCCGAGAGAATTAAATCAACAACATTTTCGAGGAGGCGGGACAACATGACACGATCTTTCCTGCAAAATCCATGAGTAAGATGCCACGGTAGTTGTTCCAGACAAATTTGTCACCCTTTTTTAAAAATGTGACAATCTTTGCTTGTTTTCAGTAGTTATGGATGTCTTTCATGATGAGACGGACGACTCAGTGGAGTGTTGCTGCTTCATATTTGAACATTTCGCCAGGAAGTCCGTCCTGACCAGGAGATTTGTTATTTCCAAGGTGGTTTATTGCGGCATTGGTCTCAGAGAAAAATGGAACATTAGCAATAGCATCAACGTGAGGAAGTCTAGGACGTTCATAAATTAGCATGAGGTCTGTATGTTAGTAAAGAGGTAAAACGTTCAGCCCATCTGTTTAGGATCTCCTTTGGCTCCGTAATTAATTGTGTACCATCTAATGAACGGAGGGGAACTTGAGAACGTGATGTTGGATCATGCATAGTTTTTACAACATTACAAAAGGCTTTTGCATTGTTTTATCAGCATAGGATTGGAGCTCACGTGCCTTCTTGATCAACCAATCATTATGTATTTCTCGGAGTAGGAGTTGGGTTCATGTACGATAGGCTTTCCATTGTTCGTATAGGGTAGGGGAAGTGGGATTTGATAAGTATGCATGTGGTACATGTTTTTGCCTTTTTATACAGGAGTGATCCTATCAGCTGACTCATCAGACCAATTATGGTTCCTTCGTTTAGAAAAGCAAATACCGGGTTCTACAGCATCTTTCAGGCGGGCAGCCAGGTCGTTCCAGGTATTGTTGAGCCTTTGGCGGATGCTTCTTCAAGATTGATCTTAACATCTTGCAAAGATTTTTCAACAGAAGATCTGAACTGATGTTGGATAAATATAGAGGATATCAATGCCCGCGTGTTGATATGTTTAGTAGAATTTTGATGATGTTTTGGTTGAATTTGAAGCTTCATCCTAGAGCGTATCATGCTGTAGCCTGTCCAGCATTAAGCTCCACGTATGGCTCTGGTGATTGTAACATTGCTTATATTTTGTTGGCGAACGATTACATAATCAAGTAGATGCCATTCTTATGACTTGGGATGCATTCAAGATGTTTTGTGCATATTTGGAAGCTGAAAG
Source organism: Nesometra sesokonis (assembly GCA_025631205.1). Lineage (NCBI taxonomy): Eukaryota > Metazoa > Echinodermata > Crinoidea > Comatulida > Antedonidae > Nesometra > Nesometra sesokonis. Next base: position 3,903 of record JAOTQE010116862.1, read on the forward strand.
AAATTGTTGGTGATGCTCAAAGCGTGAGAAGACGGAGTCCATTGCTGTTCTTTTTTCCAACACTATGCCGGCCCAGTACTTTCGCCCATATTTGCATGTTCCATTCCGGCTCTAGTATTAAAATCTCCTAAGATGATCTTATTTTCCGAGGTAACCTTTTCAAGGCTGAGTCAAGAGAGTCACAGAAAGCGTCCTTGGTTTCGTCATCCGCATAAGCGCTGATGGTAGTCATGAATAAAGATTTTGCAAGTGGAATGTGCCATGATCAGACGTTCTGAGATACCAATAGGTTGGACATCTATCATTGCAGCTATACTATCTTTCCCTGCAATCCCAACACCATAGGTGCGCCTGTTTCAAGGAGCGACGCCTTTCCTAAAAATGTAGCTTTCTCCTGCTTTTGTCAAAGAGTTCTAGTAATCAAGCCTGATTTCGCTGAGACATTCAACCAAGAATAGAATTTGGCACCGTGTTTTACGGTGCGAATGGTCACGCATGAATTACTTTAACAGGCCTCATGGTTAATCTAAAATAAGTATGGGACGGGATAGCGCCTAAAAAGCAATCAAGCAGAAAAAATGACTAACCCAACCGTAAGGCCTGTGAGACAGGCTAGGTTTGGATGTCCCAGAAGCAGAAGTTGAAAATGTTATTTCTTGTTGTCTTTCGTCCTCAATTATGGGATGCTGTATTGGGCGAATATAACCAATCATGTTAAATGAAGCACGCTTTTTTAGGCCATATTTTCTAGACCCGTTCCCGGATTGGGGAAGGCAAGTGCATCCCTAAATATGGCAGGCTGGTCGTAGGAGTAGGACCGAAGGCAATTAATGTTTCATGTTTTGTAGTAAACCAAAAAGCAGCTTGCTACAACCGCATATATGTGGGAATCCAAAACTGGAAGCTTCCAACCTCATTGTTACTTGTACCCATGGCCATAGGGCATTTTTGATTTAGGTAAAAAAGAGAAAACCTGAGCAAAGGTTTAGTTTAGATGGTGCAGAGACTGCATATTCCTTTTCCATACACATACTTCAGTTGCAGAGCAGTGGATTCAGTAGCAGGGATTACCAAGACGATTGGTCTTTTGTGTAGCTTGCAGGGTATGTCGAGAACCACAGTAAGGTGTGGAATCGCCTATAGTCAGACCTGACATACTTTTTGTTTTTGAATAACCACTTCTAGACGGATGTTTGTAATCAGGGTTTTCATTCCCTAGATGGGTTACCTTCCCAGGTTGCCGAGTCCCATCTGCCAGAAGCATCTGGTTTTGTGGCGTCCTTGCCCCTTCTCCTATAAGTAGAAGTAGTTCTGCCGGGCTATAAAGCTGAGCCACACTAGCAGGCCAAGATCTGGACTTGGTTGGCAGAGGCTAATTGAGACGCATGCCATGGAAGAATTTTGTAGACAGTGGAAGCTTGTCCCCACTGCCACCCCGGCTTGGAAAACTACATAATCTACACTGTAGATATTTGGATCAGTCTGACGTCGGCAACAAAAGTTTATTTTCTTGGCTTAAAAAACTACGAATATAGGAAAATAGATTTAGAACAATTTATTGAACTGATTGCTTACCTTTTGTGAATCTCTTGGTTTGGCCAATGCATCCAACTTGTCTAATAAACTGAAAACAACAATGTACGATGATCCATCAGTAAGAAAGAACTGAAAGACAGAACAGATTTATAATTTAAAATATAATAATAAATCTGAATTTGGACAAGCTAGATGATCCGTTGATTATACAAAAATGACTTACAGTTGAAGAGGACACCCTTGGGTCCGCTACAAATGTCCGCTTACGAGGATTTCGGCCGATAGGGGACAATCTGTAAAATCACCATAGACTTACAATTTACAGCCAAATAGTGAACACAACACTGTCGAATCGCAGTACCATGTAGCCGCCTACTATTTATTCACTGTCTTTGTCACAAACATGAAAGTTAAATAATAATATCTTTTGTATAATTATTGTAATTATATAAATTATTTATATACGCCAAATGTATTTTATGTTGTCAATGTATTTATATTTGGATTCAATTTACTTCCATTTATTGATAATTTGAAACTTTTTTTATGAAAGATTGGGGGCGCAATTTTGACGTAGCCACAAGATGAGATAAAATAAGATAACTTTATTTGTCCAATCAACGTTAGAGCGTAACACGATTTGATTCGTTGGATTCCGGATTAGTAGGTGCTTTCATGAAACTGCAGTTTGGGCTATGTATTCTGTGGAAGTTCACCATTTAGCCGTTATGGTTTTCAGCCATTGCAGTATAAGGATTTGTAGAGAAATTTGTAATCGTTGTACAAAAATTACGAAAAGTCCTTGATGGCCGTTTATAGGAGGTTACTTATATACAAGAAATCTACAGTTATTATCTTTAACATGTAAAAACATCATTTTAAATTGCATTTTTTAACATTTTTATCACATATCTGAAAATTGTTAATGTAATATGCGACTTATGCCTCCTTTGATTTGGCTGTCATAAATAGCGATCATTCAATATACAAAGTACACATTCTGAATAATAAGAATTTTAAACACCTACTCGATGTGCTGTGAAATATGGTAGCTGGCCGGCATAATCCCATACACATGTTACATTAAGGGAATCACCCGTGTTAGACAGTTTGTCAAGAAGCTTCTGACGCATTTCGTAGGACAATTTGTGAGTGGATACCGTTTCTGTATTATGTGATGCTGAGGTTTCTGAAAGCGAAATATATACTATATAAGTATAAAAACATAGCTTCTTATTTGAAAACAATTGTGAGTTGAGAACTGAATTAGGAACATATTTCTATTGATTTAGGTTGAAAACTGAATTAGCAAAAAAAAAGGAATAAATCTCTGTAATGGCAGGCCCAACTTTGCCTCCACTGTGCTTCTATTTTTCTATTACTTTTTTGGGGTAGATTTTAGGGTGGGGGTACTGGCAAGCATGTTAACCACCAAACTACAGCGCCACTCCATGTAACTGATAATGTTATGTTTATAATGACAACAGTGGTGACGACTACAATGTGATAATAATAGTGGTGGTGACTTTGGAGGTAGTACTTGTACTTGAAGTAAGTAACTCGCATATATACAGGGTCGAGTACTGAGTTTGAAACGTGACAGGCAGGCGTCTTGACCCCTGATGATATATATCAAAATTGTATATAATTGTTTTACAATAATTTTTAATCACTGTGGATTGCCGTTCCAATTTTCCTTTTCTTTTCTTTACTTTTACTTCACGTCACGTCACTTCACTTCTCATGTCTTCTTTTCTCTCTTCTATTTTATTTTACTATCGTTTATTTTATTTTTATTTTTGAATTCTATATGAGGATAGTCATGGCGAAACCACCAAGTTGTCGCACAGGAAGTTATTGAGAAATAAGTAAATAAAGAACAGGAAATATAAACAAATTAAAAGGAATTTTGTGTATATTTTGTCCAATAACTTCAGTTATAGATGTCCGATTTTGATAATTGACCACTCATTTCAAAGCTTATGGAAAGTGTAATATGGCTATTACAAAAACTCAATTTTGAATTTTCCTACAACTTGGTGGTTTTGCCATGACATGCCTCATAGTAATAATTTTAAATAGAAGCACTCGAAGAGCGCAAACCTCAGTGTCCACTCTATTGCCACCATTAGGTAGACTTTCTTTATCAGTACTACGAATGGATGTCTCGTCGTGGAGCCGGAACGTTATTGTCCAGACCCAGTAGACTTACCGTTCGTTAGTCGTTCGGAAAATTACGGTGGGTCGAATTAACATTTAATCGAAAATAGAGATACCTCTATTTTTAATAGAGATATCTCTATTATTAATAGAGATATCTCTATTTTTAATAGAGGTATCTTTATTTAAATAGTTATCTCTATTAAAATAGAGAAATCTCTATTTTCGATTAAATGACAATTCGGCCCGCCATAGAAAATCCCTTACATTATGTTCATTACATGCCTTAGGTAGTAGCGTTGATGACAGTTGTGAGAATAATCCCAGCGCATGGTCAACCCAGGCCCTCAGAATTGGTAGGCAAGCACGTTAACCACCAAGCTACACTAGCTAGCGATAACAACAATAAAGATAATAATTTAATGGAAATACCTACCTTCCATTCCTTTTGCCAAGTGAGGTGACTCTACCTGCAATTAATAATTTTTATTTTCTTTAAACAAAATTTAAATATACACAATTTAAAATAAGGTACAATTATTTATTCAAACTTGTGTTAATTAAGTAATCATTAAAAATATTCCTCACTGAAGATTCTGTAGTCTGAGTAGTAGGTGCACTGTCCAAGGCTGTTGGTGTACTTTGTTGGTCTTCTGAGATTTTCAACTTGTTAGCGATATGTTCTGCAATACCTATGTCCCGCATCTTCTTGGTTAGTTTACAGGCTTTAAAAAACACATGGTAAAGCATATCAAAACATGCTTAATTACGTATTGAAAAATCACATCTTTGTTATTTTGTTTAGGACCTTGGCTTAGGTAAATTTGCAATAGAAATATAGTAATCAATTTGCCATAGTGACAATACCTTCACAAGACAAATAGAATAATACCAAGATATCCTTTAAAAGACATTTAATCAGCCCCATAACAATAACCCAGGAAATCCCAAAATGGGTTTATTTTAAGTGGGATTCCTCTGTAGATTAGACCATCCGACCAGATTAAACCATCCTATGCTTTCCAGAAATCATCCTACTTATTGAGGGCGCCACGTTGATGCGTGTAAGAAATCATCTTAGCTATAGTGTGTAATAGGAATATGAGAAAACTGCTCAAAGTATTTGTTATTTAAAAAGTCAAAATGAGCACGGACGTCTAGCATGGTGAGGTAAACATTTTAAAGATGTTTCCGTCAAATTAAACACAAATGTATGCATAACAAAGCGGGTTTTTACGATCACCTCTTGCCTACGCTACGGTAGGGGAATTTTTGGGAAAAAAAAGTGTACAATACGGATTTGAACTGGAGACTAAGAAATGTTACGGTTCAGCAACAATAATAGAGAATAAAGTTAAGCAGGACCACGAAAGACACATTGCTTGCAAATTCAGTTTGCCGAAAACTGTGAGTTAATGAACAATTCTTTGCACGTGCAACAACTTTGAACACCACTGCATGTACAGAAATAATAAATTTGACACGAAGAACTAGCAAAGTACACGTGTGGCATTAAGCTTAATTCTTGGTTCCCACCGGAACGAAACGCATGAATGTAGACGCAATTATGTGATACAGGGGAGGGTTTTATAACATTTTGAGTATGAATTGAAAACACAAAGCATTTTAAACGTACTTAGTCAATTTTTGTGTTCGCTTGTTTACGTAAGCTGAAATGACTTTACTTCACGCAACGCAAAATTGGAACACGTAATAGAAAAACACATTTTCGCATGCTCGAATTCAATTTTGGTGGCCATCTGCGTTTCAAATCTGAAATATTTCAATGGTCATCTATCTTCAATATGTCGTGTCAGGTGTTATAACCTAGCAAACTATGGTCAATGATTCAACCTGGGAGTTTGTGCCCTGTATTTTGCAACACTTTGCAACATGATTGGAGTATATCCTGGAGGAAAAGCCACATGTAATGATAGATATGCATATTGTACAATCAGCAATCATACAATACGTAGGTATCCTAGTGGGAACCACACTCATTTTATTGCGTTACGTCACTAAAAAGTGCACACAGTATTCAACTTTCCGTACGAGGTGATGCACCATTGCTAGAAGGGAATTTTCATTACGTTGCATCAATTGCGTTTATTTCCAGATTGAACTAAGTATTAAAAAACTGCAAATGCAACTTTTCGTACGAAATGTCCTGATGATGACATAATTTATGTTTAAATATTGAATCCTGTCACAATGTCGTGTATCACATTGCTAATAGTATGTATTATACTTCCTTACGTGAAGTTTATTAGTGGACCATTCGGATTTTGTTTAATATTTCCAGTGGAACTGAGCTTTAAAATGTGCAATTTCGCATTTAGGTACAGAGGTGGAAGCGCCATTTTACTGATAGGTCATTACGTTGCGTCAGTTCCGTTTCGTTTATTTCCAGTGTGAACCAAGTTTTACTCAGTCACGTATACATAATTCAAAAATCATTGTATTCAATAAATAAAAAGTGAAGTGCCGCTGTAGCTTGATGGATAACATACTTGCATTCTAATCTCGAGGTCCCGGGTTCAATCTACGAACTAAAAGCGCCACTCCATAAGCCTCGGAATGAGGCTTGGTTTCCAAAGCATGATGTATTTCCCATTCTGTATATGGCGCGAAAACTCGCTGCTGGATGCGTCATGAAATAAATTATAATTCAAGAAAATCATACCATCTACGTCAAGCTGTTCCTCCCATTTGCTGTACTCTTCGCCACTGGTAATGACAGTCGTACTGGCTATACCTTTAGTAGATGCTTCGTTTAAGTGAAATCTATTTATATAATTTGTATAAGCAAAATCTGGATAAAACATGAACGTAAGTAAACAGGCAGACAACATTATGGACCAAATAAATTAATTCCTGATGGTGACACAATTTATATGTCGAAGTATTGAGCCCTGTCACGACGGCGTGTATCCCATTGCATGGAGTATGTATTATACTTTCTTACTTGAAGTTGATCAGTGGACCTTTCGGATTTATTCTAAATTGAGTACCTGTTTCACCGACATAAAAAAAAACATGATTACACATTGCTTTAGACCAAATAAATTGCGTTAGAGGCATTACAATAGATACACATGAGGTATGATTTAAATTGCGATTGTGACAAAAAGACACAATAGTCCGTAACTAAATATGAGCAAACTATTATCAAGATAACAATTTTTACAGAATACGTTGGCTTTCGTAATTCCTGTTTGGCGAAGGCGCGAAGACGTACCGTAAGCATGGAGTTTTTTCTCTTTTGTGGGGATTTCATCCAACTTTATTTCATTGTTGTTTATCATCATTTTTACAACATCATCGTTTCCATGCAATTATTAAAGATACATGTGATACATTTTGCATTATAATGAGATATTTTATTTTCTTTTTCTTTTTCTTTTATTTTCTTATAATATAGCCTACATCAACTTTTACCTTGATATAATATGTAAAACTAGGTAATACAGACATATTTCTTGCGTGCTAAGCACCCTGTATTTCGTCTTAACCATTTCATTTTGTTTATTTTTATTTATGATAAAATTGAATAGTCATGTACATCAGGTGATATACATCGAGTCCTAATGCTAAATATCCATAGTTCGAACATGGAACAGACTGTTCCCTGTCCAAAAGTTGAAGCACATCTGTCGCTTCAAAGGTTTTTCTTTTTTTACTGTTTTATACAATATAATTCAACCGGTTTTGATCGCCATTAGATTGTATGTTACATAAATACGGTTTAAATAAATAGATAAATTAGTTTTGCTTTTGGATGGAGTTAATAGGTAGTTTCGTCGAACTTTAACCTTAGCGTCACGATAAGCCTATCCCCTTTTGTAAATAAATCGAAATGAGCATGTGCTATACTTAGGTAAAACGTTACTAACGCTGTCACGAGAACGTTAAATCTGGAAATTATCGTAGTTGTTTACACAACTCTTCCCACTTATGAATATATTATGACGTCCTACGTTAAAGTTAACGTTAACATACTGTATTTCGCCCAAAAACTGCCTAATATAAGAGGTGGTTGGCGTCTGGCAACAACTTATATGTTAAGCAATGAGAGAGGTAAGGAGGTACCAGCACCGAAGATCAAAAAGTATATTTAAATAGGCTAGTACTAGATAAATATTTTATTTTAGGGTGGAAACTTAACACCTAGATACGTACCGTGTTCCTTTCCGTTTTATATTGTAATAAACTAGAACGATCAGTACAGTTTAACTTGTTAACGTTGAAGACGATCAAATTTAGAGAAAAGTTGTAACAATTTTAGAAGCTTCTTAATTAAAATACGCAGATGTTTATAATAATCCTCCTTATTAGAACAGATACGTTTTATACATGAATACAGATAATGGATTTTGTTTAGATCTATAGGGTGAGAACATTAAAAAATTACATATTTATATCAGTGGGTTTAGTGTAAACGTATTCTTACATTTAACTACTAGAACATCTAAAACGATTATTCGTTTCAAAGATTCAAATAGGTCTTCCTTACCAGGGAACACCCATTGCTGTACCATTAATTTTCTGAGACAACTTTCCATTAAATTCAAAATAGTTGTGAGGAAGAATATCTTTTATGTTGGCGGCAGCAGCAGTGGGTTCCCAATAAGGTTAAAATTAAAATATTTTCACTTACTGTTTTCCGAGTATTGCTTTAACACAACTGGTTTTACCAGCCCCTTCCTTCCCAAGAAACATAATTCTAGAACAAGACATGGCAATTGTTCCTTGTTGAATGTCATCTGTGAAGGCTTTAATTGCACCTTCCCCTCTTGATATTATTTCTGCTGGAATTGATAACTCTGTTGTAATACAAAAATAAACAGAAAAGAAAATAATAATTTAGTTACGGTTATTATTGTATGATAAACCAAGGATAGCCAGCAAAAGTCTGTAGTGAATTTGTTTCTATTTATCTATATCTATACTTGTAATATCTAATCTTTTCCTAGAGGTACCAATGGCAAAGTGAAATGTTTGGATAATGATGCGTTGTAGCTTAAATTTTCCAAGGGTCACAAACATCTGTCCAATTAACCATACATTGCTTTAGTAATATACTGTTAATTGGTATTAAATCTTTCGTTTGGTGATTGTGTTACGCAGGTCTCTAAAATTCAGTTGCACTTAATCTAAAAAAGTATATGTAAAATAATATTATATATTGCTTGAAGGTTTGCATGGTGAGATATCAATAAACATGTAACGTTTGCGGTACACCACGTATGTA
>JAOTQE010116873.1:0-7500 GCA_025631205.1 Nesometra sesokonis
ATTCATACACATCACCATAGCAACGGTTGCTATGCAAATTTGAATATTCTATTTTTTCATGAAAAAAAACATTTAAGCAGTCGTTTATGTTTATTTCTATAGGTAATAATACAGTGTTTTTAGTTTTTATTTGTATTTATTATATCAATAAAGCCCGTAGTGTGTACAAAAGCGCCTTTAACGGCACGTTTTAATAAAGCCCGTATTGCAGACAGACGAAGCCTGTATTGTGGAGAGATTGAACCAACCCCGCTTAGCTCCGCTTATGAACGGTTCGGTTGATAGAGGGCCAGATTTATAAAAAAAAAAGTTACAATACGATATTCGTCCATGTCTTCATCACTAGACTAGATTATAAAACACATACAATAGGCCTACATAAAACTTTGCATTATTATATTAACGAATAAAACAAAGCCATTATTAGTATCTTGTGTATTATAAATATTCGTTGTCAAAAAACGAACTTTTCAAGCTGTCAATTACGGGAGGTGAATTTTCATAAATATATGGCGATAAATTTATCCAATGCAGGCAGTCATTTTTTATAAATAGGACGATAACAACATTGATAATGTTATTAAACGTATGACTATAATAACAGATTATGAGAACAAAATAAGAATATTCTGTATAGATGAAGACTGATCATGATGTCTTTCCTAATGAGTCTCATGTAAACAGAAAAAATACAAAATTAACATAATTCTAAAAATGATTGCCAAATTATTAAAGCGGGTAAGTCGGCTCTTAATGTTTTCAATATTAATTGAGTTGACAGATAGTGTGGATTAAACGAACAAGGAAATGCAATTAATATCGGTTATCTTGTCACTATCGATAAAACTGGTGATACCAAACGGCGATGAGCCTACTAATCATAGCGCCCTCTTTGTCTACTTTAGTAAGAAACATTTATGACATTCCGGGTACAATTGATTTTTTTTAGTCACAGACTCTAAAATAAGTTATATTACTCATTCTAATTGGTACGTCCCCTAATAATATTCAAATTGACTTAACAGTACCTAGCCTAACTTTCCTGATATTTATTCCGTGTTACAGTATATGACCTTAAGGTGGTTTGGTAAGTTTTTTTTCTATCGTGCAGAGAGGCGATCCTAAAAACGCCTTTATTTGCCAATCTCTTTATGTGCGCGTTTTGCGTCTCTCTACGCGCTTTTTTTACGCGCGCGTTACAGTTTTCGTCTCTTCTAGGTATCTCTGACAATTAGGTTATATAGCGCCCTCCCATCAATCAAATTAACAAAAACAATGGGCAATAGAACTTGTAATTGGCAAACGTAATTAGGTCAAGATAAATAGAACTCTACCTAAGCCCTGACATAAGCTCAGATTTGTTTCGAGGAGTGTATATTGGTCAAGTAGGCCATACAATGGATTTGGTGCAAAACAATCAACACTAAAACGTGGGTAAAAGGTATGTGCCTCATAGGCTTAACAACACTGTATTAACACGAAAGTTAATTAATCTATAAGTGGGCATAGTGCCCCGCCTTATATTATTCCCACAAGTCTATTTAAAGTAAATAAATGGGTTTTTTTTTTGTTTTTTTTAAACCGGCTAAAAAAACATTCACTTCATATATAGGGTTAAGTTTAATTTCTTTAATTTTCTTAAAAACGCTATGCATTTACGCGGTGTACTTAGGCCTATCCATTAATAAAATATTTCTTCTTACCTCCCTGAAGGCAGAAACGAACATGCGTGAGTAGCAATCAGAAACCGTAGATGGCGGTAAGCTATACTACGAAGGCAAAACAATTGGTGAAGCACCATCAAGAAACGTCTGGACAATCTGATTAAATAAATCAAATGAATGTAACGTTTGCGGTACACCACGTATGTAGTTGTAAGCTACAACTACATACGTGGTGTACCGCATACGTTACATGTTTATTGATATCTCACCATGCAAACCTTCAAGCAATAAATCAAATGAAATATAATTCAGCATGCGTTAGAAAACTTATGCGCACGTGTCAATTAATAACGTCGGATGACGCCTAATGGTCTTTTGGAAGCCACTGAACATGCGTAATTTACAAAATAACCTCGGAACGGCTCGTCTCCAATTTAGAATTCGAGACAGTTACGCTACTACTAACTGGTAATTCTACTTCTGAAAAATAAGTCGTATGATTTTTCGGTTAAAAACAAATGAAAAGTTAAAATAGGAAGAAATTTAGTGCGGTGCTTTCTGTAAACAAATATTGTTTAATTTAACATTTACATTCAAGGTGTTTGTTAGGGATTAGGTAACACAAATTGTTTGTTTAGGCGTTATTTTATGTTGCCTATTAATGGTTCAGCTTTATTACCCTCGCCCCACTGAAATTGGGGGGAGGGTATTAACATGCAATGAGCTCCGTCTGTGTGTGTGTGTGTCTGTCCGTCTCATTCACATCTCAAAAAACTATTGGGCCGATTCACTTCAAATTTCCAGAGAATGTCAGAATCAACCGTAAATATTTCTTTTCCACGTTTGGTGCTGATCCACCTTACTACATGAATTCTGAATCACACGCCTGGCGTATCTTTTTTTTTTTGGTAATAGTACAAAACTTTAGAGGGCGCTTGATTGTTTACAAATATTTAACTCGTACAGTCCTGATGGGGAATTGAACCGCATATGAATTTAATTTCAGGTTACCAGTCAATCATTTTACCCATTTGGTCGATAACATAACTGGGTTTTAGAAGAAACTACTAAACGGTGGGAAAAGTTAGAGGGCGCTTCGTTGTTTTTCCTCTGGATTGTCCTGAAAGAGAATTGCAACCTCCTTGAGGTCCACCTATGCTGGCAAAATTTGACAATTCACAGAGCAATTGTTTGTTAACCTAAATTTTTAAGTGCCTCTAAAAGATCGGTTGTATTTAGTCATTAATTAAAGCTTGAATCCAAACGCATTGTGGCTTTGCAGTATGTGCTCTATCAAGCACTAATAATTATTATTATATTACCCGTAACACATTAATTTAAAAAACCTCACATCATAATTAGTTGGTATTTTCAAAACTTAATAATAAAAATCTGTTTTGGAATAGAGAACATCAATAATTTTTTTGAAATATCTTCTGTTTTGAAGTACTAATTTTATTTATTTTGCCCTTTTTGAACAATTGATTTGAACACTGTGTGCTTCTAAGAGCATCTATAGGCAAACATTTTCTGGACAGATTGCCATTTTTTTTTCAAATGGAACTTTCATGATGGTCCATTTTTCAGGAAAAATAACCCCACCCCCTCCCCCATTAGGCCTACATTTGTGACAGACAGATAAACAAGGTTTCCGTCCATTAAATTATTACCAAGCGCGCCGAGTTTCCTTGTTACAAATTGCGACAAGCTGGTATATGACAAAATGCGAAGGATTTATTACAACTAGTCAAATTACCTATCCCGTAACCTTGACCTTTGACCCCGTAACCCATCATCGATAATTATGGTCTCAACCTGCATGCTTCCATCAAGTTTGGCCAAGATGGGACCAAGGAGTACCAAAAACAGTTATTTGACAATAGACCCCAGTGACCAGACAAACAGACAAACGTTGATGTAGGCATATTGTGTGCATTTTTCTTCTATCTCTTAGTTTTGTATATATTTTGATGTGCCATTTTCACTCAATCCACGCTGTGAGGTGCACTGTGCTTTGTAACCGGTGTTGCACCGCCAAAGAATGAGTAGCAATCAGAAACCTTAGGCAATGGTAAGCTATACTGCGAAGGCAAGGGAATTAGGAAAAATACCACCACAAAACGTCTGGGAAATATGATTAGGCCTAAATCGAATATTAAAACGTATATATTAGAAATCGAATGCGCAAGTTCAGTCAATTAATGACGTCAGATGACGCCTATTATGGTCTCTTGGGAGTACACTGAATCGCGCGCATCTTAAAGTCATAATATCTTAGAACGGCTTCTCTCTAATCAAGAATTTAAGACAATTGCACCAGTATTCTTAACTGCAAATTCTCGATTACGAGTTCGAGCGCAGGATTTTGCATACCGTATCTTTTTGGTTAGTCCCAAAATTCCATCAGTGGATACCTTTTTCAGGCTGAGGTGGAATTTCAACTTTAGCTTGACAAGGTATTTTGTGTATTCTTTAAAATAGATTTTGTAACTCATAAAAGTTAAACGACACTAGTAGTAACGAAAAACAAGGTAAACGACCAAGGACTTATAAATTATAGGCCTAGCTCTATACAAAGCAAGTTTCTGATTTTATATCTCTTTTACGGTGTTGTATCTTGATATTTGTACCGCCATACATCGGAGGATCTTTCGACATAACGGGTACATGACCATTTGCCTTGATAACCAGGCATACCCGACCAACTTCATAGGAAATACATGTTAATTAGGCCTACTTGGGTTAAAAGATAAGGCCTATTTTTTAGCATCAGGAGCACGTGGCACGGCACATTATCATATACATATCAAATTATAGGTTAAGGAAATTTAAACGTTAAAAAAAAAGAAGTTTGATGCGGTGTTTTTTGTTTAAAAAATATATGAAGGTATAATATAGGTCAGTAATGTTTGGGTCAGGAATGTTGCAATAATTGTTACATCATTACTACACAATACGATCGATTACATAAGAAGTTAACAACAATCAACTTCCTGAAGATTTTTTTTATCAATTGAGAGGGCGAGGATGCTCCTGTCAAGGTTAACAAACCCCATAATGCAAATTTTACAACAATTGGTTTTTCCTGTATTGCCGGAACATAGCAAAGGGTAGACCATGGTACAAATGATCGATAATACTCTACCTCAATGGGTTCCCGGTCTACGTCCAGGATATTGCATAAGGAAACGTAGGTGTGAAATATTGTTCTGTGGAAGGCAGAACCCACGGGCCTGTTCCCCCGGCATGTGTTTTAGTGTAGATACTGAAACAGCTGAAAATGATCAGAGATTTCTATACCTCATAGTATGTCCGCTAAGGAAAATGCTGGTATCCGTGTGAATGTTCTATAGGGCTGTAGCGTAGTTGTTAGCGCGCTTCCTACCAATCCCAAGGTACTGGTATTTTTCTGACCAAACCAAAATGCAAGGAACATTCAAATAAATAATCGTATCCCAATGAGCACCGCCTCTATCATAATTTTAAATTGTGTAAAATACCATCATCTATGAAGAAATATTATGCATTATTTTATCAACTAATCAAGCAGGCTATATAGAGTGCCTTCATGCATCAACTTATTTGCTTTCAATTGTTTGAATTCATTACCTGCATTTTCTTGTAAAAAGTCGATCTGAAAATACAGTAGCCCTATTCTCCACCACCTCCCCCACACCCCCCCCACCCGCCCCGAACCTGCTAATGACGCTTCGCTTCTTTGTGAAAAAAAAATCTAATCTCGGAGACTACCCCTAGGAATAATACGCAAAGAGTGAAACCAACTATTCGAAATGTTGCGTGACAGACTGAAAGACAGACATTCAGACAGACAGAAAGATATAAACTAAAAGCTAACGGTAGAGACGCTTTTTTGCGTGTAAAAATCAGTTTGTTTTTGTCTTCTGATCATGTGTAAAACTTCTGACTTGTAACCTGCAAAAACTTTTTGTGATGATGACATAATTTATTTCGAATATTGAATCCTTTCACGATGGCGTGCATCTCATTGCTTGGAGTATGTATTACACTTTCTTACTTGTTGATTGATTAGTGGACCTTTCGCGGATCCTGCAATAACTTCGGGTTCAATTCCCCTTCAATTGTTTTAAAACAAGCGCCCTCTTCGATCGTCACAGAAGACGTGCCTTAGTTACGGGTAAATCTAGAGCTTCTTTAGTCGGAGCTAAATAAGGGAAATATTGCATCTATTACTTCTCTTACGTTACTAAACCGGCCTAGTTCATTCATTACATCATAGCGCCGCCTTTCGTCAAATACAATCAATTCAACGGAGTTGAGAAAAACCGGGTAATCTACCACGTCACGATTGCATTTCCTGTGACGCTGAAAGTCATACATGAGAGCTCAATTTTACATACTCCTAAATTTAACTAAAAATGGTAAAGTATTGTGTTTTAAACATACATTTTAACTGTACATTGTGTTAAACATGTGTTCAAATTAACGAATAATTATTATTTTATAGATTTTTGTATAGTTAAAAATAATCCACTAGTCCTAAACAATTGGTAGTAGTAAATAATGAGGAAGTAATTAATGAACAAACTATAAATAAAACCATATTTTTTATTAAATAAAAAAAAATCGTTACTTCCCCTATTTTATGATAAAATAGAAATTTATCGTTATTTCCCCCTGGTATTATAGTTCTTTCCCTCTGAAGGAGTTATCACTTCCTCTCTCTAATGGGTGCTTGAGGACCTGGCTGCAAACTAGGTTCTTTCCCGCGACTTAACAGTGCCAAATAATCTAAGCATAATGAGACTTGGTTTTAAAATGTGACGGAGATCTCATCCTGTAAGTGGCGAGAAAACTAGTCGTTAGATATCGAAATATTTTTTTTTTTAATTCCATATTATGTAGGCTATGATAATCTCGATGGTTTCAAGTATATGTGGCTGAGCCAACCCAAACAATCAAAATGCTAGTTTTCCACAATAGGCAGAAATTTAAAAATGGTAATTTTTATTTTTTTTCCAAAAATATACATTTAATACTTTCAATCTTCATACTACCTTAACAATTTTCAGATATATGATCAAAACATTTTTAAAAAATCAACTTAAATTGACCTTGCTTAACCAATGTCTACAGATAAACAATTTTCGAATGCAGTTTTCTCAAAACTTACATTTTAAATGTTCGAAATTCGATTGTTCATAACTTCGCAAGGAAACATCGTATGAACCTGATTTTTTTTGGATGTTAAAGATAATAATGTGTAGTTTTATAATCCATAAAAAACTCAATTTTCAATTTTCCGACTTATGTCTTGTTTTGCTTGGCTCTGCCAAATATTATGCAGTTACTCAATAATTGAGGCCGTTTGGTCGATCTGCCGGTCTGTCGAGTAAAGTTCGTCTTCTATTAGAATTTTGTTTAACATACCACCGATGAAGTATTTTTAGCTTGGCTACATTATAACTGTCTAGGCCTATATTTGGCTAAGAGCGTTTTTAATTATTTTAGAAATGTTATGACGCAGAAATAACCACGACAATTTGTTATCTTTCACAAAAAGAATTTTAATGAACACACTTAATTTATGGTAATTTGACATAAGGTGTTTTTTCAGTTTATTTAAATCGCATAAGATTTCTCATTATGCGCTATTTATAGTTTAAGTACAACCATCGTTAATTAAAGGACCATTCCTTCCAAAAATATTTACACACATATTTTATTGAAAATTCACCGGTTTATGAATAGGCTCCTTGGACATTTAGCCTCTGATGATGAGTGTCCCCAAATTTTGTATAAATACACACTTCTTCTATTATTTTCGGAAACAATTTTGAGCCGCTCCATATTTTCT
>JAOTQE010116873.1:10000-12849 GCA_025631205.1 Nesometra sesokonis
AGAACTATCCTATGGATGTCAATAATCGGTGTTTTGTGAAATAGCGTGAGTTTGGGTGCTCATTCCTAAATACCTATTTTTTAATTAGTCTGTTTCTAATTACCATGGTTATTTTAGGATCACATGCAGACGATCTGGCGATATTAGTTACATAATGAGCCAGGATCATGGTTACGTTGGCCTATTCAACTTGTGTGGTTTACATTCGATTGATTTTAGGTCTATAGTGTTTTTTACTTAAAGGGCAGGTTCACCCCAAAAATATCTTCCTTATATGTTTTAGTTTATCATAAAAACTATATTCACCATGTTTCTGAATTTTTACGATTCATTTTACCTATCATAATTATTAGTGAAATAGGCAAAATGTCTAAGTGGGGGGATAGTTCAAATTACAATAGAATCCTTATTCTTAAATTGTCTGAATGAGGGGTATTTTATATAAATTGTGAAAAATCAACTTGTGTGTTTTAACCAAAATGTTCATTTTTGATGTTTTTATATAGAATAAACTAGCCATTTTTATTTGGTAATAAAAAATTACCCACTTTGCTATTTTGTGTGTAAAAGAATAGGGATGAAATCCAACGATTATTTTTATTATATTTTTTTAATTTTTGAGACTCAAGGGAAAAAAATCCTGAAAATAGGGCTGAATATACTTTTTATGATTAGCTAAAACATACTGAATATAATTTTTTGGGTTAACCTGCCCTTTAAACAACTCACAAACCTTTGTTCACACAAGATCCCTCATGTCGCGATAAACTTTAAATATTTTAGGTATTAAATAATCTGAGATATTTAAGAGATAGTGTTTTCAATTCTAATCAATTAGAGTACGCTGCATATAGCATACTTAGCTATGTTAGGCGATAAGTAATTCTTACTTGCCTCCTTTGCTTGAATCTTAAATCCATGGGCGGCGGAAGAAGGGGATGGGGGACGCCCCCCCCCCCCGAGTGTTAACTCAAGGGGGACGCCACTCCAACTAAAAAATTCAAATTTCACAATTCAAAAACTATGATAAATCTGAATATCGCGGGCTTGAAAACTACCTTCAGGGTCCAGGAAAGCACAAAATTAGAGTCAATAACGAGTTTTTTTGTTTTTTTTTTTGCTTACCAAATTCTAAGCAGGCTGGGGTGTAGCCGAGCAAAATATACAACTTTAACCTCGTCTCCACCCGCCCGTAAAAAGCAAGAAAACAACTTTTTAGCGAGGCCTTATACAGGCATGACCGAGTAGGGCAAAATAACTTCAAGAGCTAATTTTATTTTAATTATTGGTGATCCATTGTTGATTTATTGTAAAATATGTTATGTGCAGCAAACTACAGTGTATTGACTTGATAACAAATTTTGCTTTTTTACTGTAGGCCTATGTTTTATTCGTTGTATTTAATGCAATTAATTGCTGGTTGCATGAACAAAAGATTGAAATATTGAACTAATGAACGATTATTATTGTTTTTATTATTTTAGGAATTCTACGAGACAAGGTTTTTAGTCTAGTCTGTGGCATTACAACCAATTAAAATCTAATGGGAAAAACATTGTTGCGCGCGAAGTTTAATTCAGACAAAGTATTATTAGGCCTTGATATTCTATTGCTTTGTTTAAGATTGTTCTCTATCATCTTGGTAAAAATAGATTATTGTATAAATTAGAGTTTTTAGTACTTAGACAGAAGAACAGTTGACCTCACGATGCGTCTTGGGTTGCCGTGAAACACCTCACTCTACAATAGTAAGTTCTATAATAATGGTCCATTAATGATGGAGTATGGCAATGAGCTCCGTCTGTTACGCACGGTATGTATGTATGTCTGTCTTCTGCAATTACCAATATCCCAATTGCTGTATTGAAGTAGAAACTGTAAGTTTTCAGACGGGTCGGGAACAATCGTGGCTCGGTCCTTTCCAGGCTTGGTTATGATCCTGCTAAGCAGCATATTAGGTATTTTGTGTTGTGGAAGCAGTTGACGCAACGGTCGCGTTTCGGACTTCCGGTCATGAGGTCGGTGGTTCGATGCTCACTCTGGTCAGTTTCTGTTCCTAGGTAAGACTCTTTATCCACATTGCCTCTCTCCACCCAGGAGTATAAATGGGTATCTGGGAGGTACAAATGCCATATGAAATAGATTGTATTTCATAGGCGTTTGTTCCAATGACTGGGGGTAATAATTGTGAAGCGCTTAGAAGCCAACCCCAGTGCCGTAGCCAGCATGAGGCAGACAAGGCGGTCGCCTCGTCTGAAATTTTCAAAATTTAGCTTTTTAAGGGATTCACCCTCTGAGAGGGTTCCAGTCTCTGGAATTCTACGTGACCCCTAGACTTCGCCTCGTCTGTTTTACAACTCTTGCTACGGCCCTGAACCCAATTTACAATCTCTACCCTATTCATGCAATCACGACAATGGCTAATTGCCTAATCATCAAATAATTTATCAATAATTATTCGTTTGTTTTTGCATTTTCTTTATTAATATGTAGACCTTTACCACTACCAAGATAAAAAAAAACCAAAAACACATCTGTGTTTTGCAAGCCTAATTTTATCAGTTTTTATGGACCTTCTCATTTACAAACATTGTAATTTACAAACACCTCTGAGGGGTGTGTAAATGAGAAGGTAGACTGTAGAAGATTTTAAAGACGAATAACATTATGTAGACCAATTTGCAGTGACGGATATAATGGGGGATTAACAGACTTATTTTTTTTTGTTGATGACAACGGACTAAAAAAACACAATACGCCGCCGTATGTAAAGAATCCTAGATAAGCCATCAGACTTTTTTGCTTGCTTGTCAAAACCAAAATCCGGAATTAAGCCCCCACCACACCCC
>JAOTQE010116884.1:0-14206 GCA_025631205.1 Nesometra sesokonis
TCAATCAATCAATCAATCAATCAATCAATCAATCAATCAATCAATCAATCAATCAATCAATCAATCAATCAATCAATGGGTCTTTATTTGTGATAATCTAAACATTTTGAGGGTGCTGATTAATTAATCATTTTTTTTAATCGCGAAGGAAAATTAAACCCATGCGCCAACTGACCTTCACAAATACAAGACAGTTTTATAAGCAAATAATGAACAGTTGAAAACTTGTAAAAAAATGTGTAGTCCACAAGGGACTCGAACCTCTGTGTGAATGTAATTGCATTTTACAAGTCAAAGGTTTTATCCAATCAGCCAACTAATACTCGACAATAGTGTTTAAAAGAAAATAACGAAGTCGGAAACTTGATTAAAAAATTAGAAAAGAGCGGTGCACAAATTGATTTAAACTTTTGTTGAAAAATGTGTTTTATACAATCTATATAATGACTGACTTTATTGTCCAGTATTTACATAATTTCTCTTTGGGGATTGATGTAAGCTTATTTTTATACAAATTATATGAATAATTAAAAAAAATAATACTAATATACTGTAATAATATGTGAGGTGTGATGACAAAATGAGTCGTGTTGTACACCAAGTCATTTTGAGATATTTACAAAAATAGGTAGAAAATATTATTTTTTATAAAAAGGAGATTTTTGATGTTTTGGGAAGTTTACTAATTTAATTTTATAATTACAAACATCCTGTTTATATTTATTTACATGAAACATGTTTTGGAACTAAAATTTGTAAAGGCTGTTTTTCAAAATCAATGGAAAAAAAACATACAGGAAGTCAACAGTTGTTGATTGATTTTCTCCAAAGTGTGATTTCATACACCTATGTTTTAAATTTTTTTTTTCCGGTTATACTTCAGCTAAGAACCTCATTTAAAAACCAATTTAAAGCTTATTAAATCGTCCATCAGAATATAATAATAACTCAATTTTGATTTTGGTACAACATGACTCATTTTGTGGTGACACTTCACATATATAATACAGCAAATTGAATAATATACCTGGGTGTTATCAAGGCTGGTTCCAACACCACTCTGGCTCCAGGATGATACACTGCTGTTATCAAACTTCTGTCGACTGTCATAATCCTGAATTTGTAAGAGGTCGATACCTAGACGCGAGGGTGAAGTATCAGCAAGCACCTGTTGTAACCGTTCTTGCAGCTTCTCGGCTCGTTTTCTTTCAGCTTTTAACTGCCGTTTCAAATCTTTTGCCTGAAAATAAATAAATGTATCCAACAAACAATAAAAAGATATTTAAATATATGACAAGTACTTATAAAGATTACTGTACCATATTTTACATCATACCATGTAACAAAAGAGAAAGTGATTTTTACTTCAGTATAGTATAGAGTATTACAGTGTTAGGTCTTGATACTGCATGATATATTGTCAGTAGTTACCAAATTAGACCAATTCCAGTCCAAAACAAGGAATTTCTGTTTTTACTGCCCCTCATGTGACTCCTCATGTGATGTAGACACTATGCTGTTTTATAAACAGCATAAAACATGTTTAACGATTACAAGGGTGTCACATACTTAACTCAAGTGTCTTTCTTCCAGTGGTGTCATGTTAAACTGGTGGCTGGCAGAAAATCCAGCCATAATTATTTTTGCACCAGCTAAAATAATTGGGATTGATAGAACCCATAGATCTATAAATTCCACAGTATTTATAGCCATTACAGTCGAAGGTCAATCCCTATGGTTTGTGTCGGTGATATAACTAATTTAACAATAACTTCCAAGTTATAGATTTATAATTGCATTTATAGGTAAAGAAAGGGACATACTCCCCTTCAAGACACCTCCTTCCCCCACTGGGACTTATTCCCTTGCTTATAATTAATTTCCACCAACTATTAATTTTTAAAATGACACCTTGGTCTTCTATTCATTTTTTTGTTCTAAATTGTGTTTACATATAAAAAGACTCTAAGGTTCGCTTTGCATGGACGTAAAAATGTACAGTAAAATGTCTTTGAACTGGAGATGGTTTTACTTGGCCAAGTTTAGTGTGCATTTTAATATATATGGAATTCTGAATATACAGCAACACATAACTATCATTATTGTAATTAATATAATAATTAATAGTAGATAATTATTATTTTATTATTAGCTTTTATTATATATGGAGCTCTGAATATACAGTAATAGATAATTATTATGTGATGATTATTCAATAATATATAATCATATACAAAATATAATATTATTTATTACTTTTGGCAAATATATTGTGAAGAGAATAAGAGGGAAGATTAATATGATGTCAACAGGCTTCCCAGTTCTGAGTTATGAAAGTAATTTCGAGGTCTTTTCCCCCTCTTAAAATGTAATCTAAAATCTGCCAATCATACCGTACCATTGTTATTCCTTTCTTTTCACTAATTTTTCTTTCTTCAATACTGTCTATTGCATGCTGAGAAAAAAACCAAAACAAATACATGGTCATTAACAAATGAAATCAATATTTATTTTCCCTTTTGAAACTTAAGATATTATCAAAGATTTATTATTTACAGCTATATGGTGAACTTAACATTGTAGAATTGCAGTCCCATGTAGGTGCCTACTATTTTGATTTCGTCAGCCTTTGTCACAAACATGTAAGTTAAATAATAATAAATGTTTTACAATTATTGTATTTTTAACATTCTTTATTGTCAATGACAATAAAAAAAATTTTAAAAAACTAATCACAGGACTTACAATTTATGCAGAAAACATTTCACTTCCCATCCAGGAAGCGTCGTCAGTTCAAGTGAGCTGTTCGCCACGCGCTTCAACAGTCGTTGGGTCGCTGGCTATTCAACTGTTGGGGAATTTTTCTAAGGGCTGGTCCGTAAATATGGCTAAGGATGTGAGGTAGACCACCGCCTATATTCAGGAACGGTATCACTGTGACATAGACAGCCTCTCTAACACCGCGAGAAGCTCTCTACATCACAGCAGAGAAACCGTCCCTGAATAAAGGGATAACTCAATTTTGAGTTTTCCTTCCATCAGACTCATTTTGTGGCGAGACCTCACATTTGTAACATAATATTTGACAATAATACCTGTTTTAATTCATCTATTTTACTTTGTAATTCTCCACACTGCTCTTGCGACTCTTTTAACTCTGTAATTTGTTTTGCTAGTTCTTCCTTTGATGCCTACAATTAACAATAACAAAAGTAAATGGAAATGGTGCTGATAAAAATAAAACAAATATAATTATATCCAAAATTGATTGATTTTATTTTGTTGATTTCATTAAAATACCACCTCAAGGTACTATTCTTGTTCCTTTCCTTTTTAAAGTGTATACCTGAGATTTTCATTCTATTCATGCTTTGTGTCCCTTAAATGTGTTTAATTAGAAATAATAATGAGAAGTACTGTATTATAGATCACCTGATGATATTGTTGAATAGTAAATCCTTTTCCAAACCTCATGGCCCATAAGACTGGCGCTTATTCCCAGTTTATATAGCATGAAGCAGATGAGAGTGTTATACTACCCCTGGATAGGACGCCGGTTCATTGCAGGTTATTTCCCAGTGATTTGCCAGTACCCATTGACAGCTGGGTATACTGAAGCAATGTGAGTAAAGTGTGTTGCTCAGGTGCACAAACAACTGGCTTGAGTGAGTTTGAACTCAGAGGTCCCAAGTTGTAAAAACAGAATTCCTGGAGATTTTCATGTGGTCGTCTGTACACCCTTGGTAACGTGTAAACTTCATAAAATGCGTTTAAAATACCCTTGTTTAAACACATTGCTTATTATGAAACAGTAGTTTCTGATTTTGTCACTTTTAATGTATGCCATTACTCTTCATAAAAACACTGTTAAACTTCACATTTCCTTATTTTCAACCAATTTTTTGAAAAAATAGGCCAAAAATATGGTCTAATTGTGAAAATTTTTCAAAACCTGAAGAATTACCTGAAAAGACCTAAATTCTGAGAGAAAATTTGATAATTCCGGGAGTCTGGGAGATGATCCAAAATTCCTGGAGACTCCAGGATAATCATGGAGACTTGGGAGCTCTGTGAACTCTAAACTTCTCGATTGAGATTCTGAACCACAACCACTACAACAACTGCTCCCACTGATTTTGTTTTATACTGTTCCAACTTTTTTAAGATTAATGTTAAAAAATAAAAGAAGTAATCATTGACTTACGAAAAAAGAATAATAATATTGGAGACACAATCTGTATTAACAAGCTGGCAGTGGATTAAATAAAATGAAATTCCAAACAGTATTTATTTGTTGTTTAAGGAAAAATTAAAGATATAATACTTACATTATCTTGATCTTCCATCTTTTTATTCAAATTAATTATTTCTTGATCATGTGATTCAATCGTCTTTTTTAACTCTTCCTAAACAGGATTAAAATTATTTAATAATGTCAATTGTCAGATTTGTTAATACTATTTAAGTTGTGTTTTTTTAAGCCTGCAGGGCAGTGCAAATTCCAATTACAATAATTGTTGCGCTGCCTAAAATTAGTCTTATGGGATATCTATAATTTATAGGCCTATACTTCTCACAGTTAAGCAACTTTTACCCATTTAAAATTCAACCTGTAATAGTTATTTTTGGCCATTATTGTTGACAGTCAATCCCTATGGGTGCTGTCAAGGATATATGCAATTCAACACTGATATCAATAGAATCTTCAAGCTACTAGTTATTTTAGGTACAGAAATGGGACACTCCCCATTTTCATACACTGAATCCCTCCACCTATAATTAATTTTACCTAATTTTCAAAACAACACCCATGCTATAGTATTTTACAGTGCACCACATGTGAAGCTCTACAAAACTGTTGAGATTCTCAACATTTTGATTGATGTACATCAATCATCCTCAGGTGTGAGCATGACTGATATTTTGAAGACTCACGTATTTTCATTCTTTGTATCTATTTTGATTCGTAGTTTTATTCTTCAGAGCACTTTGAGACATTCTCTTGTTTTTATTAAGCACTATATAAATACAGTTACATTACATTCCATTTTCCACAGCAATAAGCATGATCAATAAACCTCAAATAAACATTTCTTTTCAAGAAAACACATGCAATGTACCAAAAATGTTTATATATTTTTATTATCATGTAAACTTTTAGACAGTATTTTAGGAGAGATTAATTTATTTAAGTTGGATATGCATAACATAAAAGACGAGGCAGGACTAAAGGATGCACAATATCATCAAAACAACAACGGAATATTAGACAATTGACA
This sequence comes from Nesometra sesokonis, assembly GCA_025631205.1. NCBI lineage: Eukaryota > Metazoa > Echinodermata > Crinoidea > Comatulida > Antedonidae > Nesometra > Nesometra sesokonis. Next base: position 5,280 of record JAOTQE010116884.1, read on the forward strand.
GAGGCATATGACAACAGCTGAACAGGTTAACAGAGAAGAGTTTCAGACTGGTTTTAAAAAAGGTGTTACTGAAGTGAATGTTAGAAGCACTGCATTGTAAGGATTAGGTTATGAAAAGAAAAATAAATAGCAAAAGTACTTCAGTTTCTTGAAGTCTTCTTTCAAACCATCCTTTGGAATTTGATAATGATTGCACTTCTTCATTTAGTTGGGCAACTTCATCTTTCAATGGTTCAAGTGCCTCTCGCTTTTTCTATTGAAAAAAAAGTAATAGTAGACCATATTTATTCCCTTATTAAAGAAACACCGATTGTACCATTATCATAAATCAAATACTGTATATATACAAACATTGAGAGTTACCTTTTGTGTGTGGTTACTCAGGCATAAATGCATTTTAAATTTGTAAGTTTGTCACTGACTTTAAAATATTTTAATTCACTAATTAATCAATCAATCCATCAATTAATTAACATTTTTAAATCTAAAACCTATCTAGAAAGCATAGTATGTTCATTTTTTAAGAAAATCACCATAACAAGTGCAAGTCCAACAATATTGAAATTAGTAGCACATAGGAATCCTTGGCTTGGTAAGAAAAAATAAGACCTTTAAATTCACTCTTGTATCTTGACCGATATCAGCATATAAGAGAGGGAGTAAGAATTACATCTGATTTAAATTCTATTCAAGGTTTTTTTTTTCAAAAATATTAAAATTGCTGCTAAATTGTGACTTGATATAATAGTAATATTATATATAAATATAAAATGCACATATATTTCGGTGAATTAAAAAAAAACATTAGTACATAGCATACAAAAAGCTATCATAAATCTACATTTGAAAGGTAAATATATTTAAAATGCTTAAAACCCATTACTGTATAATTTCATTCATACACAAACTAACACACAAAATTACAATTCCACTTAAGAAAATAAAACGGTTCTGGAATATATAGATAAGAATAGGTTTGACCATGACAAAGCCTAAACCACATTCGAAAGATCTATATAATTGTATAATTTGCATTACCTGCTCACAGGTCAACTTCTCCTCTACTTTGGTTATTTCTTCCTAAAAACAGAGAAAACTTCAGTTTATCACATGTATACTGAAATTATTAGATTGTTTTTAAATGCTGTAAAAAACCCATATTTCTTCATGTTTAAAACAACTCAGATAAACTATCATTCTTGTACGGTGCTTCTAAACAATTGACTGGTCTCCACTAATCATAGAATCAACAAACAATGTTAAGCAAAATAGGCGATCCGAACTATCTTGAACACAAGTCATATATTTGAGAGAAGCTTTGCGATATGTTAAAACAAAATCTAGATAAAATTTTTAAAAATTATCTAAATTTTTTCCAGATTACTTTTATTTTCCAAAATCATGATTCTTTAAAAACATCTACAACAAATTGTTTTGTTGCTTGATTTTTGATAATTTTGGTCAGTCAGTTGAGGAATTACATTTTTAAATTCTTTTTTAGTAGGCCTCTATTTAATGTACAGCATTTTTTATAATCTGACTCTCTTTAATTCACATATTCTAATTCCTTGATAAGTTTGTATATTTAATACAATTTTCAAGATACTTAACTTTATGCATTCAAATGGGAAATTATATACAGGCGAAAGTTTTCAAAAACTTTTTCAGAAACATTTTTTAGACCTACTGTAATCACTTTTATTAGTGAGCCTTTGATATTCCGACAATCAAAACCTAGAAATTACTTAACGAAGCAAGACAGATATACAGCATCGAAGCTGCAATGCATTGTAAAAGCCTAAACTTCTTTCAAACCTCAATAAAGTAAATCAAAACGAATGTAAAGGAGAACGGTACATTACCTTATGTAATTTTTTGAGATCCTCAATTTCACTCTAAAGAAGAAGAATTACATAATTCTGTGACCAATATTGTAGTATCAATGCAACAATATTTGAAAATAGGATATAATGCAGGACATGGCAGAAATTCTCATACATGAATCTAACAAGTTTGTTGTAACCCATTTATTCCTTCTAGTGTAAGTTTTAATTGGATTGTTGTAATGTAACTATTTTTCTATCTGTTTATGGTAGTTTAATGTTTTAAGATGTCCAATTTTATACAGCAATTTTTAAACATTTTTATATATACAAAGTTGTGGTCTATATGGGAAAGGTATCTAATAAATGACAAACATTATAAAAGTAACAACAATGCAATCCAAAATTGTTGAAGACACTAATGCAATAATATATGTATATGAATAGAAAAAAAGAATCAACTACCTGATATTTTGAATTTAAAGCTTCTATTTCTTCAATATTTTGTTGCTTAATTGTTTGCATTTGAATTGCTAAATCATCCAACATACTCTTTCGCTTCTCTGCAATCTTAAAAAAAAAACAATGCAATCAAATTTAACCTCTTTTACTTCTTCATATAAGTATATGCAGTTACTCAACAGCAGTATGTTAAGCATTAGCACTTTCCACCCAAGGATAACTAGGGGCAGATCTAGGGTCCAGCAAAAAGTGGGGAAGGGGAGGAGGTCACACTCTCCCAGGTCGGGGTGGGTGTGGTTCTCAGTTTTGATTCTGAGAAGCAAAAAAAATATTTTCCCAGTTTTTTCGTGTTTTGGTACTCTGTTTATAATGTGCATGTCCTAATATAATGGGTGGGGGCGTAACTACATTTTGCCCATAATAGGGAGGCGCGTGTCTGTCTAAATCCACCTGATAAACCAAGGGCTCAATAGACCTTCATGGCATTGCATATGACACAATGTGATACTGCTTCATTGCTAACAAATACTAAAAATACAAATGCGTTGGGTGCATAATGTCCACAGTACCTATGGTGAAACTCACCATTTTATCATAAATCAGCTCCATAGCTCAATCTAATTACCTCTACCATTGGGACAAATTTTAAAAGTCATTATCACTATATAAATATTTAAAGGTTTGGTCTTTACTCTTAGTTGAAAATGAAAATGGTAAGACCTTGTAAATGTACAATGCATATTTCAAGGAATACAAGCAATTGGGTCATGATACAATATTTAAAATTTAATTATGTAATTCCTGATGTTGATGAAATAATTAATGTCAATAATGCCATGTAAATATTATGACCTTTCGGTTCAATAGGTATCATAAACATGACTATTTCAAAACTAACCTTAGTTAGCTAATGTTGTAGTGTTTAAATAAATAGAAATTGTCATACCTTGTTAGACTCCTGCAAGTCTTTATGAAGGTTGTCTCTATCATTGTGAATACCTTTCAACTCTTCATTGAGTCTGGAATTTGAGGCTACTATTTCTGAATATTGACCCTGTAATTCTGATTTCTCTGTTGTTAACTTTTTTACATTTTCTTGTTCTATTTCAAGTTGATTTTTAATTGAACCATTTAATGCCTGAAAGAAAATTATTAGAAGCTTAAAATAAAAAAGAAATCTGCTAAAAATAGGCCCAGTTCAGTCTATGTGTCCATGCAGTATGGGGTAATTAAAACAAATTTATACAAACCTTTCTAGGTCAATAGAACCGCTTTCATACGGAATTGGAAACTGGTAATATTGCAGCAATTCATGATTTCCAGCTTTTGTGTGAAACAGTGCTGGCATTCGTTAGACCGCCTCAGACCCTAGACATATTACCATTATATTACCATCACTGCCTTAGGCCGGATGTGTATGAAAGGTTCCACAGTGAAATGCCTGCTTACGCAGTGAAGCATATAACTAAACAAGGGTCAAAGTTGGGAACCTGCATTATTAAGACTGCCAATTTTATGCCTTTCCCTCGGACCCTTTCACAAAGGAAACCATAATATTAATGGAATTTGACCTTCTGTGTGAAAGGGTTTAGACTGGCTTAGGAGTCACAACTTCATATGAGAAGTTCAAATCCTTCTGTGTTTTTGCAAACACAAAAGCAAAAAACTTACAGACAGAACAGACACCTGCCCTAAGTCATTTGATGGCCTTGTTAGGTAAAAGTGACATGCAAGACTGGTAGAATGTGTTTATGTGCTGACAGAGGATACTGTAGTCAACACCAAAATATCCTAAGGTCATGAAAAACGTTTTTTTTTAGTGACAGTGAGAGGACAAACAATATAAATAAATATTCTGATCTTACCTTTAATTTATTTACCTCCTCTTGTGATGAATTTTGAAGCTGTGAATTAAAATGATCAAACAATAACAGTTAATACAGTATATTCTTTCAAGTTTTGCATAAAATATCGATACGATATAACATTTGCTGTACACCATGTATGTAGTTCTGTAAAGAACTGTTGGGTTAGAACAAAAAACACCACAAAAGATTTTATTAATAAAAATTAATGTAATAATATAGTAGTTGAATTACAACATATATAACATATTTAAACAAAACTGCAGAAACTTAATTATCAATATTAGCATGAAAATTGTAAGTTTATAATACATTTTAAATACTACTGACAAAGCTATATATAAATGTAAGCAATTATAAATATTGCAAGCAGATAAAATAATATTTTCTACTTCAAACTTTTGTACCACTGTCAACTCTTCCAAAAACTAGCCAATCTTCAGTTCATATTTCTGTACAGTTCGGTTTTCTGTACAGTTTGGTTTAGAGAGAGTCATGTTTACCTATATCTACTGTTAGTTTTGTAAATGAAGTACATTCCCAAACAATTCTGTAAAGAGTTGAGTGAGCCAATTACGTTTATAATCTCGACAAGATGTAGAAGTACTGATGATGAAATTCTATACTAGAATAGTCCTAGGACATTACTAATTTAATTTGAGTGAACAGAATAGATTGAAAAATGTTACGGACAGTACAAACAATGTACATTAAATTGTTTATTTATCAATATTATTTACAAGGTTTTAGGTCTATTTATTCGTTTATTTTCCAAGGGTTTTAGCTCTATTATTTATTTTAAATTAAGATGGTAATGTGTGTTGTAACTATCTGTTTGGTTTTGTTACTTACTGGAAAGTTCCAGTTAAACATAAAATTTGGTTTTGTTTGTTATTTGGTTTGTTTGGGAGAGTTGACTGTAACACATAAATATTAAAATTACTAAATTAATTTTATCATGAAACTAAGGATGGTATTCTCAGAAGACAAAATGTGCAATACTTTAGTCCAAGAGAGTGGCATATAGCTAAGTTGGTTTAGCTTGTGGAAATTACTGTGCTGTGCGCTGAACCATGACTCACTGGTCATGGTTCGGTTGAGGACCATGCCACTATCCTCATGTTTCGCCTGGAGGGTCAAAATACAAGTTACTAGCGCACCATCTTTCCGATGAGATGCTAAGCCATTGGTCCTGTGTACAACATGATTCATGTGCACGTTAAAGAATGCAGTATACTCTTCAAAAAAGTGTAGGAGATTGTCTCCAGGTGTACTGGCCAATCAATACTCCACTGGAGGTAAGTCCATTTCTGATTTTTGTGGGTTATCCTTGGTGTCCTACAACACCGAATAAATCAAATTAAATCAAAGGTTTAGGTCTTAACTAAATTTAGCCATATTTGAGGATACCATTTTAGTTAGTCCTGGATTAAATCTAAATTGAGTCCTGGACTAAAGTCTGTTTTCAATAATAGCAGCTTAAGAGTTTTACTAACAATTTCTATTTTTAAATACTACACACTAAAACTATATACACAAGTTCAATGCAAGCAGTTAAATAATTATACTATTCTATACACTACAAGCATTATCCTTCATGAAAAAATGGGGCTTCTATAATGTTAGTCTAAATCATTAAAACAGTTACAATTTTTAAGAAAGTTTACATTGGCATTAGCCTTTTCAAGCTTTTTGTTGAGTTGTTCTGTCTCATATGTTGAAAATTAAACATCTCCAAAAGAGGATAAAATTAACCTATACAAGCATATTTAGCAAATAACCTCAATTTAGTTAAATTTAGAGAGAAAAAAAAGTCTTTGGGAAAACATATCTTAAAATTAACATATTTGTTGCAACCTCAGATGAGATCAGAATGCATTTACTATCACATTTCTAAGAGGAATACTCTTATATCAATTTTGGATTGAATGATGATATTTGCATAAATGTTTAAGACTAGTCTGACAATTGGGTGGGTTACTTTAGTAAGACCATCTATCGGTAGGAATGTAGCTAGAAAAATCCAAGGGTGAGTGGAAACAATGTAAGGGTGGTAAAATAATTAAAAACAATAATCTTTTTCATATGTGGAGGGGGGGGGGAGGGGGGCGGCAGGTTACAATTAGGCTGGGTGAAAGGCCATAATAGAAGCTTTAGAGTTGGTGGAACAATTTTAGGGTGAGTGGCCCCGCCCACCTCTGCCTAGCATAATTATATCCCTGCTCTGATAAAGCTGCACTAAACAATATTAAATGCTATGATTATTGCACACCCTTCCAATATTTGAAATAAATTAAAATTTATTTTTAGGTAATAAAGTATGTTACGAGACCACTGATTTTATGGAGTGTCATACTGGAAATATAGTTGTTTAACATATTTGGAGCAACATCGAGGAGCAAACGTGCCTGACGAGGGTCCAGTTGGGACCGAAAATTCGCAATTGAAATGTAAGTTTATTACTACAGTATAAATATACAATTATAGTGTCGAAATGGCTCCAAATATGTTAAATAACTATAAAATCTACTTTGTACTATTGAATACCTGTTGGCTGGCTTGTAGTTCTGCTGTAAGACGATTATTATCACTTTGTAGCTGCTCCATTTTACCAACATTGATGGAGCCCTGTGCAACTACCTAATTAGCATATATGCAAATGTGCACAGGTGTTAATGTGATTTATAGATATAAATAATGATATTAATGTATATATATAAGGAAAGCACATGCATTAAATAATTAAGAAAGACCACGGTATTGATGATTGCTTTTTGTTATTTGCAAGGTATAATATTCATATATTACTGTAACATACTATATAATTATATAAATAAACATCCTGGTCTAACAGTGGTTTTTTAATAAATGCCTTGAAATCAAATTTAATTTAAAAAATTAATATTAAATTTAATATTAGATGGCTCATAAATGATTGGATAGTTCTATGTTAAAGAAAAACATTAAATGTTTAAAATGATGTTTGGTCTATGTTTGGTCCATTCAAAGAGAGATGTTTATGTCATACAAGTTTGTGACTAGACCACTTATTCGACGGGATGTTTATTTAAAGCCAGACTTAATTGAATAAGTACAATATATATTTTCTTCATAACATACATATATAATATACATTAAATGGATTTTTATACACAAAACCTGCTAATAGCAATATTATAGTTTTGATATATAACATATAGTAGTCCATTTTTCCAGTTGATGCTATTGTAACTCAACATACACAACGTTTTGCAATGCACTCCATCGTGAATAGATTCAATATTTCAACATAAATTACGTCATCATTCCTGATGATGACATACTTTATGTTGAAATATGAATTTAACTACTTGTTGTATCAGCTAACATTGGAAATTACCACACTTCCTTAATCAATGTTTCCCTATGGTTTATTTTGTTTTGTTGCAATTGTACAGTTATAGCATTGGTTATTGCCAACAGGAAAACAGGCCTAAGCAAAACTTAGAGTCATAGTGCATATTTTACTATAAATTTTACTTTGTAAAATATTAGTTGAAGGCAGTTTAGGTTGCATACTATATTTTTTTTATTTGTATAAAATTTATATTTTGTTTAATAAAGAGTAAGTGCCAATAACTGAAACATATTCTGCAGTGCTTTTGGATAAAACTTTATATTTCTTGCTGAACAGGTAAGCTATCAGAAAAAGAAAAGAAAGTAGAAAAAAAAGCAAATATATTTGACTATACAGGAAGAACAAACCTGGGCATTCAATGTGGCTACAGTGTTCTCTAAGACTTGAATTTTAACTTGATACTCTGTTAGTGTCTGTAAAAAATAGAAAAAATAGTTGTGTTGACAATTATAAAATCTGGAGATCTGGAGATATAAAATTGCTAGCAAAAAAAAAAAATTGCTAGCAAAAAAAGAGTGACCGCGCACCAGGTTCGCGCTTCCAATGCGTCCATTATTAATTACTCTATAGCACTAGACCACATTGCATAATTTTACATTCTAGGGTTTTTAGTAGATTTTGCAGGAAAGATATTTAAAAGATAAAATTAAGATAAAAAATTTCAAATTATTTGAATGGTCATCCGAAAAAAAATTTTAAAAAGTTAAAAAAAAAATAGCCAGAGCCTACCGTGATGGGAATCGAACCAATACTTCCGCTTTTGTAGAACTGTCATGTTATATGGTGTCTTAACCAACTGAGCTACTCATGCGCTTGATGAAATTTGAAATTAGCCATATTTTACAATACTTTATAACACGCGTTTTTTGTCTTGTGGGTCTAGGGGACACTCTGTGGTGTAACTTAAAAAAGGGTAATGCACGGACCTAAAAACCTTGAACATATAATATATACTATATTATAGTAGAACCTTTATTTTATATACTATATTGGACCAGAAGGTGTATGTAAATCCGGGGGTATGTAAAATTGATTTTTTGTAAGTGTGTTCATACTTATTTCTTCATTTATTTACTGATACCCATTGTTGAAGCCTTTTAAAATTTATGTTCAATTCAAAATTAAATCTTAATACTTTCCCATTTTCAGTTGGATTTAGGAGTATATTGAGGGTTTATAAAATTGAGGTATGTAAAATTGAGGTTCTACTGTACCTTGAATTCTTATGAGTGCCAAAATGTAAAAAAAAAATACCTGTCAAACTAAGGTTGAAATTCCACCTCAGCCTGAAAAGGTACCCACTGATGGAATTTTGAGACTAAAAAAAGACATTTGCCAGATCCAGCCATCTAACTCATGAACTAATGTGTACCAACTCAT
>JAOTQE010116884.1:14306-24724 GCA_025631205.1 Nesometra sesokonis
GGTCTTAATGTGTACCACCTCATGGTCTTAATGTGTACCACCTCATGGTCTTAATGTGTACCACCTCATGGTCTTAATGTGTACCACCTCATGGTCTTAACTGCTCGGCCAAAGAGTATTTTCAGTTAGCAGCAGCAGTGATGTAACTCCATTGAATTCTGTAGCCAACACTCACTGCGTCCTGCGACAGTCGTACAACGGTCGCACGGCTAAACTGTTGCTCCCTGTGTCTGTGGTTGCCAGACGCAATGACAGTCTTCTATTAATCGGCCGACGTCTTTTTAGTGATTCAACAGGGAAATCACTAAGAAAACGTCGACCGACGTGTAGAAGACTGTCATCGCATCTGGCAACCACACATACAGGGAGCGATGGTTGTGCGACCGTTGAACGAACATCATACGACCGTTGCACAATGCAGTGAGTTTCCGGCTTTAAATGGAGGGGCAATTCCAAGGTCATTTGGTAAATTGTGCATGTTCAGTGTGCATCCAAGAGAACTTTTTTATGTGATTTAAAAAGATTTTTCCTTTGTAGTATCTGCTTTGGTATCCCACTGCTTTTGATGCTATTCACTCTTGTTCATTTCTGACTCCAGAACAACATTAATTCAAGGTGATGGTGTTTGGAAAGTTTATAAAAATAGGATGATTTTAAAAGGATGTTTTTAAAAGTAAAGACTTGGTATGTTAAGGGCTTCGTTTAATTGTGGTCTTCATCCGCAGTTCAATTTCAGTTCAGTTTTCACTCACATTTATTGCTTCATAAGCAATCGAGGGCTATTATATAACCAATATTGAAATACTACATAAACAGTCCATATATACCTAAATCATAATTTATATTTGATAGGCCCTAAGCTTTTCTTTAAAGTATCTCACTTCCACTGCAGAAACAATTTCTCCGAAAGTTTGTTCTTTCAGGCAGAGAAGTATTTATCAATAGTTATTGACTAACTAGAAATGTTGCTCCTTCTATCTATCTTAGCACAGCCTAGGTGAGATTTATTTTCACCCTTGGTAAATAGATAAATGAGGCATGTTACGGCACAAACCATCCAAACAAACCATGAAAATTGATAATTGTTAAAACCATATTACACTTTTCATAAGCTTTAAAATGAGGAGATACCTGTCAACTTTGAGAAATTCAAAGCGTAAAATCGGGTCAATCGTAATTTACTGGGTTGAAATTATCGGTTGAGAGTTTATCCTACATATTTATTCTTTATACTTCAAGAACTGTGCTGCTGTTTTATATGTCAGTCTTCCAGGGTCATTGGGTCTTATTTAACAAAAAAAAAATGTTTCAGAGGGTTTTTCTTTAAAATCTGATAATATTTAGTAGCTACTTGTTGTACTCATCACCAAAAAAAACCGAGAGAACAAGACCTTATTTTATAAAGACTCACCTTATCTGACTTGGCTAACTGACTCTGTATTCGACTTTTCTGCTCATTCAAATCCTATAAAGATATTACGATATTTTACAAGAAAATGTAGTTTGTTCATGTACAGTATTGTATATTACTATTGTTGTCATGTTATTCTTTTTTTTCAATTTTATTTTACAAACTGCAAAAATTAGTAATTAGTAATGATAAAAGTTAAAAAATAATGGTCCTGAAAGGTATTCAGAATTGCTATTCCATCTGAGTTTTTGTGCAAAAATTTGTTTTCTTTGCATAATTTTTGTCATTTTTTTCAAGTTAAAATAAAAAAGTTAAGTACCAATATTTCTATTATGCCTTCAGCCATCTTTTTGAATTTTAAGAAGGCTCTGTTGACCAACTAATCACAAAGAAAATTGTCATTGATGGTATCATTAGAAAGAAATTCTACAAATTATCAACTACTTTTATTCAAATTTCAAAAACAAGGTACCTAAATTGTTTGTAATCAGCACTCCAAAAAAGGCAAACGCACAAAAAAGGCACAAAAATTAAGTTGGAATACATAAGGATCTGTACTATAAATGTGGTTTCATGTTGGGCTTCTTGTTGGTTTCTTGTTTTCTTGAGCAAGACACTCTATCCATGTTTTCACTCTCCAAGCAAGAGTATAAGTTGGAACCTTGGAGACATGATATCTTTACTAAAAGTTAAAAATGATGAAATCATTTTAGTTCAGTGTCACACTTTGAAGCAGTTGATAACCTATCAATTAAATATCGCTAGAACAATTTCAATACTTCCCTTTTCAGTTCAACATAAAGCAAACCCTGACAATTGAAACAAAAAACTGAATATAAATTGATGGTCGAAAGACTGGCCCATTTTGGGCGTTGACTGTATTAGTTATGGCACAATTTCATTATTATTCCGTTGCCAAAACAATCATCATCATCGTACACAAAAAATATTGGATGGATTGATACTGCTATTCAGGATAATGTTGACAAAATGAAATATTTACATCTACATTACATCTTTATCAAGATTCAATCATTTTTTGAAGATGTATGCTGTCATTATTACTCCAGGTATGGAATATGGTATACCTGGGTGGCTGCAATATCAAAAAGGACCTCTTTGGAGGAAATCCAAAAAAGGATGTCCAAGGCCTGTTTTCCCAGCTTCTATGGGTGACCTGTCCTATGTGCTGCTCATTTGAGGACTACCTAAAATACTTTTATTTCTTTCGTTGGCAAATGCATTTTTTGGTATATTTTTTAACATTAGTGTTCAGGGGTGGATCCAGGATGGTGTAAAAGAGGGGATGCGTGTCCAAGTTATCAAATTTAACAAGGAAAAAACCTGTCATTTGCGTGTATTTCGACTATCTTAAGCTGTAGTTGTATGCAGTTTGTATGCATTCTATTCTTGACGGAACACTGTAGAGGTGGCACACCTAATACAAGAGATATTAGACGGGACGTGCCCCCCCCCCCTCCCGAATCCGCCCATCCCTCAAACTCAATTAAATATTCAGTTTTTTCATCATTTTCACACACATGAGATGAGTTGCACATGGAGGTCGGAGGCAGATTGTCCTGAAAGTTCCTTGGTGAACACAAATGAGGATATTTCTGTTAATTGGCTTGATGGCGGAACTGAAATCACATTTTTATATTTTATCACATTTTGAATCATAACAATTTATAATTTAAAACACTTTAATCAAATATGTCATATATATTTTAACTTTTACCATTTAATGTTTATCTATAATTGTATGCTAATTATTTGTGTACATATTTTAAGGGCCCTCACACGACAGTGATTTAAGCCCCATTTACACTTACAATTTAGATCCGAGAGCTTCTCTCCACTTCTTTTGGTAAATTTGGTAGATTTTGGAAGTAACTGGCTTTATTATATACCAAAACAATGTCAATAAAATGTTCTTGTCCAACATGGGTCATACCATTTCATAGAGAGTCATAGTCTGAGAGTAAAGTTATATTCCATACCAATAAATAAAAATTACAGGATTACAAATCCTGCATGATCTACCCTGGGTCACAGAGCGATATTTCTGTTTACCTGCTTCATCTACAAAACACAAACACAATTACAGAACCATATTTGGGATTTTTATCTTGTAAGGTAAGTTACATGAATTATTTGTCATAGGATACAGGACGCGAACAGGTAATATTTGTAAAGCAATTATACATAAATAAACCATTAAATGCTATGTATGTACAGTATATATATTTTTATTTTCCATTAGGTGAGACTAACTAAAAAATAAAAAGTACTAACTAAAAATTAAATTTTATTTTTATTTCCATGTCTCAAAAAAGTTCATGAAACAAGCTATAAAAAATGTTACGCTTACAGTGCTTTTTACATTTGATTTGCAATTTAAAACACATACTGTACAAGAAAATTATGTATAAAGTAGCAAAATAATAAATGCAACAATGCATGTAATGAATAAAATAACTTTAATAAATGTTACATGTAGTTGGTCATACAAATATTATTAAGTCAAAACACAGCTCCTTCAATTACCCTGTTTGCTCTCCTGTTTTTAAAATTTGAGGGGAAAGCAGAAGTTTAAAAAACATTTTAGTGAAAAATTAAATTGACATACTACATACTGCATGATAATTATTTGAGCAGAATCAGAGGTGTTTCTTAATAATATACTGAATTTACTCTACATTACATTTAGAGCTTGCAGTGGTCAAGTGGTTAGGACACTCGGCTGTCACACTGATGAACCGGGATCAATTCCCGGCGAGGGAGGCTCTCAGTTCACTCAGCTGTGAATGAGTACCTGGTTAAAATATGCCAGAGGAGGTTAAAAAGGCAGCATGGAAAGGAACTAGCCACCCAACCACACAATGCCAAGGCTTAGTACAATGAGCTCCTAACAGCTCATTCCTCTACCTTCAGTATTGAATATGGGACTACCTTTATCACACAATGCCGAGGCTTAGTACAATGATCTTCTAACTGCTCATTCCTCTACCTTCAGTATTGAATATGGGACTAGCTTTACCACACAATGTCGAGGCATAGTACAATGAGTTCCTAACAGCCCATTCCCTTACGTTCAGTATTGAATATGGGACTACCTTTACCACACAATGCCGAGGCTTAGTACAATGAGTCCCTAACATCTCATTCCCCTACGTTCAGTATTTGAATATGGGACTACCTTTTCCTTTTACCTTACATGTGACGAAGTTGTGAAGCACAACACAACTCACTGTTTTCGGTTCAAGATATTTAAAATATAATGCCATTTTTTAAAATTAATAATTGGATTTAAAAATTAAAAAAAACCCCAAAATATAGAGTGTAGCATTTATCATATGGGCAACAGAAAATGGCAAGAAAGCTCTCTTTAGGGCATGTCATTTATTTTAAAGCTATTTTAGTTATAAACAAAGATCAAGAAGAAATCATTTACTCCACTGCATATACCCACTGTATAAAAACGTATTTATCCACAAAATATTTGCAACAAAAAATATTTATCCAAAAGTATGTAATCTTCTTAACATCATATTTACAGTAGCATATAAAAATATATTTTCACTAAAATTCAATAATATTAACAAACATAAAATTATCAAAATTTATCTATTCAACAAGGCAAACAAACATATATGGCACAGCCAAGCCAAAGTAGGCTTAGATCGAACACTTGAAAATTAATACATCATGAATCCATGCATTAATAATCTCCTGACTTATTAAATACATTATATAAAATAATCCTGATAATTGCAAAAAAAAGGAGTTTCATAGGATGGTTTCTTGCAAGGATATTAACAATCAAAGTTCGAACATTAAAATGTGAGTTTTGAGAAAACTGCATTTAAAAATTGTTTATCAGTATATATTGACAAAGCAGAGCTATTTTAAATTGCATTTTTTAAACTTTTTATCATATACCTGTTTGTTAATGTAGTTGAATGTTTAAACTGTATGGCTGGTATTCTCGAAAGCGGACTAACTTTAGTCCAGGACTAAATTCAGCCAAGGAACCAGGTTTATGAATAGTCCAGGATCAACTGGTGCTGTTCTAGGTTTAGTCCTGGACTAACTTTTGAGAATACCAGCCTATGTTTTTAAAACAATAAAATTTGACAAAAACTAATCATTTTTTATTTGTGCCTATTGTGGAAAATTAGCTTTGCAACTTATGCTTCCTTTGGTTTGCCCTTTGAAAAAAATAACTCTGTGAACATGGTTGATAATGGTAGTGACAAGGTAGTTAAAGGTAGTTAACAGGGTTAACCCTATAAAAACTACCATATCAAGGGATACTACCAAGAATATGGTCAGAAATGCTCTACAAGTATACTAGAAAATACAGCCATTATTTAGAATAAACTTTAAGGCATTAATAACATCAACAGACAGGGTAATTATATACTACCTTACTAGGTAGATCTCCCTAGTAATTTAACATGGTAGATCTACCTAGTCAGAGGGTGTTATTTTTTTGAAAGGGTGGCTCTGTCACACATTTTATAGCTTTATCTCTAACATGCTCTAGCATGTAAAAATCACTAATCTATGAATATCGAGCACCCTCATGCCTGAATTTATTTGCATAGAAATTTGTTTTAAATCCTTGTTTTCTTTTGAATTTAAAGACAAATAAAACGAAGAATTCTAGTTCTATTGCAACGATAAAGAAAATTGTTTTTAACTATTAAGTGCACCCATTGTTGAATTTAACTGTTGACATTACGAATCTTTGAACTTTTTTTGTTGACTGATAGTCCAATTGGCACAGTATCAGACTAATAATCTGAGAGTAAATTCAATAAGAGGTTCATTTTTCTTTCACGAAAATACAAAAATTAATATAATAACAATACAATTTAAATAATGTAATATATTGTGTTGAAACAATCGAGAACCATGACTTTTCCAAATCGTGAAAAACATCTATTACTTTCTTAGTTGATCAGTTTCTATACTAATTTACTCAGATGGGTACTTCTAAGCAGGGTTAAATTTTCGGTGACAATTTGAGAATCGATAAGGATTCACCTTAAATCAAGTGAGGATAATCATTTTGGATTCTCACAAAGTTTGCCTCAAAATGTAATCATTATCCATATTTTTACAGTCATTTTCATAGCAGATTTTATACATGAATGAGTGTGCATCATTTTCTGATGGCCGCTGCCATTTTGTATACTTATGTATGCTATCATTGTTAATTAATCATGTTGATGAAACTCATTTTCCATACTACTTCTCCTAACTAGTGATGTGGATTTTTTGGCAATAACTGATACTATAAGTCTTACAAATAAACAACACATTTTTTGGTAAAAATTTAGTAGAACAATATGGCTAGAAGAAGTGAACAATTGACAATAAAAACATCAGATTCTAGGGATTCTCGCAAATTATTTTTGCAAGAATCTAAACAGATTCCTGCGAATTTGAATGAAATTTTAACCCTTCTAAGGCTCCTAAATAAAGCTAAATTTATCAATAAATTAATAGTGTTTGTTTAATAATTAATTTATCCATATATAATTATAGTAAAGTCATACAGTGCTAACAATTGTCACTTTTACATCTATCGTGAAAAATACCGAATACTTATTTTCTTAGTTAATCAATAACTGTATTAACTAGATTGGTATAACTAGAATGCCTCTGTAAGTATGTGAGATCTCACCACAAAATGAATCTCATGGTATAAAATTCAAAGTTGAGAAGAACCCAATATGTGCATTTGAAATTGTCATGTATGGAAATACATATATACATATATGTAAAATTCCAAATAGAGCAATCTAAAAATAAACAAAAGCCTATACATTTCATAAAATCTGCATGAAGGACACATTCCTAGATAAAAACTTACTTACAGTAAACAGTATATCAAAATAAAATACAAGGACCATAGTATTCATAATTGGTTATGAAAAATTTCTAAAAAATGTGAGGTGTCACCACAAAATGAGTCGTGTTGTACAAAAAACCAAAATTGAGTTATAGTCATATTTGGATAGAAGAGATTATAAGCTTTCAATTGGTTTTTAAATGAGGTTCATAGCTTCAGTATAACCAGAGAAAAATTATTTTAATTGCCCCATGTGGTATGAATAAAGATCTTTGAATTGAATTGAATTTAATTGAATTGGTGTATGAAAACGCACTTTGGAGAAAATCGACTTTAAAGATAAACAACTGTTGACTGCGTGTATGTTTTTCAATTGATTTTGGAAAACAGCCTTTACAAAATGTACTTCAAAAATGTGTTTATTGTAAATAAAACATAAACAGGAAGTTTGTAATCATAAAATTTAATTACTAAACTTAACAAAACAAGAGGAATCTCTTTTTTGTGAAATTATGACTTTCTGTTTATTTTTGTGAATATCTCAAAATGACATGGTGTACAACACGACTCAGTTTGTGACGACACCTCACAAATTTGACCTATTTTGGTGATATCTCAATTTCATCTCACCTACGATGCAACTCATTTGGTAGTGAGACCTCACATATATTTATCTATAATCACACTTGTCTAAGTTTTATAGCATTATAAACAAACTCAACTTAGAAGAAAAAACTAGAGATTGTAAATTAATGGAACATAATTAATCTGGCATAAAAATCAATTTGAATTATAAATTATTTGACTTATAAGCAAAGACGATACAAATTTGAATATACATGCTTTTTAATCAGGGGTGTATGCAGACTTTTGGAAAATGGGGAGCCAGTAGAGAGAGCCAAAGTATTAGGGGGTCTGGGGCATGCTCCCTGGAAAATTTTGGTCTTTAGATGTCCGGAAATGACACTTCTTGTCTTATGATTGCTAAATATTTTCGTTTTATAGACCATGGTAATAATATTGATATATTTTACTTTCCGAAAAGTGGGGGGAGGCTGGAGGCCCGGACATGAAAATCCACCCCTGTTAATCATCAATTATCAGAACTGGAATTGAATAATGTGCTAATAACTCCTCTAATTTAGCAGAATAATCTTGATTTGATTGCTTAGTTATTATCAAGTGTCCTCATTGACTTCAAGGATAAGACATGGCTTTTTATCATACGTTTGGATCCATTCTCATCAATCTCTAAGTCGTCAAGTGTTTGTGGTACTGGTGATCGCTTCTTGTTCCGTTTTATCTTTACATTTCTCCTTAGAGAATCAACAGAGGTCATCTTTAATCTAGCATCAAAGTCTAACTGAGAAATTTCATCAAGCACCAGCTGTGTTGGGGTTGCAGATGATTCTATAGCACCAGCATTAATTCTTTGCCTTGCTTTCTCTGCTCTAACTCCACTAGGGTCCGGTTCATGATTATGCATTGATACAGATTTCACAAATTTCCCATCCAAAGTACTTGTTAGTGAACCTGTACAGGCAAACTTTGTTTGATGTGAACATCGCCAGAAGGTCGAGCTCTTGTTACAGCTTCTTTTGGTGTACAGATAACCATTATAAATTAGCTTCTTGCCTCCCTTGTTACTAGTAATAAGCTCCTTGATGTAATAAACCGAAAGGTCCACCAATTAATTTCAAATATAAACACATAATGCATACAAGAATACTAGATACACACAATCATATTTTGAATGAATATTTCGATATTGGTTATGTGTCATCATTATGTGAGTTTTCGTGGCAAGATGAGTTGTGTTGTACGCCAGCTCATTTTGAGATATTCACAAATATTGACAGAAAATCACAATTTCACAAAAATGAGATTTTCGTTGTTTTGTCGAGTTTAGTAATTAAATTTTATGATTACATTCTTCCTGTTTATGTTTATTTACAATAAGCATGTACATTTTGTAAAGGCTGATTTTCAAAATCAATGGAAAACATACAGAAAGTCAACAGTTAATCTTTAAAGTCGATTTTTTCCAAAGTGTGTTTTCATACAGCTATGTCTTAAAATGATTTTTCTCTGGTTATACTGAAGCTATGAACCTCTTGTAAAAAACAATTTAAAGCTTATAATCTCCTCTATCCAAATACAACAATAACTCAATTTTGGTTTTCTGTACAACACGACTCATTTCGTGGTGACACCTCACATATTGAAAAGACAGATAGGTGATGTTTCCATTTTTGCTTTAAATTTGTTTGTAATCATTACTAAAGTGGCGCTGTAGCTTGGTGGTTAGCATGCTTGCCTTCCAATCCCAATGTCTTGGGTTCAAACCTGACTGAACACTAGGTTCTTTCCCATGACAAGAGCGCCACTTCCTAAGCCTCCTAATGAGACTTGGTTTAGAATGCATTACGTAGTTGTAGTCCTGTAAGTGGCAGAAAAATTTGCTGTTGGACGTGGCAAGAAATAAATAATGAAAAATATATATCTGAACTAAAGTTGATTGAAAATAACTTGACTATTAAATTCAACAATTTAATAATAAATCATTTTAAATTCATGTTTAATTAAATACCGTACTCATCCGAGTATATGCCCATGCTTGAGTATAAGCCCACCTCCTAAGTTTTAGTAAAATTTCAGATTTCAATTTACATCTGAGTATAAGCCCATGTAATTTTTCACATCAGAGTCTACAACTTACTATAAAAAATTGGTGAGGTTTATGCTAAAAATCCAGTCTAAGTAGGATATTTTTTTCTAATTACCGCAAATCACGTAACGAACCTGCACAGCCTGTATGCCCATGGTTTTTTTTGTTGGTTATTTCGTCCCACTTCTCCTCGCGTGGCTATTGTCGTCACTGCCCTTCATAAAATAGAGGGTGCTAGCATTATTACCTCATTTGTGATTGTCTGCTAATAATATCTTCCTGGTTTTCGCGCTGGTGATGTGTTTTTGTGGAGGCTAGGCTTAAGCCTAAGCCTACATGCGTCAAGAAATGAAAGAAAACGGAACAGTAAGACAAAAACATATAGTTTATTTGAATATTTATTATCATTGATATATATATATATATATATATATATATACTCTGATCTGACCTAATTTGGAAATTGTAAAGGTGTC
>JAOTQE010116885.1:0-12848 GCA_025631205.1 Nesometra sesokonis
CCACATCATTACGTTTTAAAAACGTATTATTAAAACGTTTTTTGAACAAAACCAATAACGTTTTTTTAACGTTTTTTAAACGTTTTTTTGTTTGCTGGGGCCATGTCAAAAAGGGCTGGTGGCGGCCGAGTGGGTCCCCTTGGATCCGCACCTGTTCACGGGGACAGGCCAAGCACTAGACTGCACCCGAATGAAATGTCAACAAATCAATAACCGACAGAAAGTATAGAGATTTTTGGGGCGGATGGCATACCGTTCTTGTTTTGGGTTTTAAACCTTGACGTTGGGAGTTTGTACCTCGCTAAGTCTCAACCGGCCATGTTTAGAAACCCCAGCATGTATCGAGAAGTTGCTGTAAAACTGTAAAACTGGCCCTGTAAATAAATTATATCATGTTATGTTTAAGCATTAGATACA
Organism: Nesometra sesokonis; assembly: GCA_025631205.1. NCBI lineage: Eukaryota > Metazoa > Echinodermata > Crinoidea > Comatulida > Antedonidae > Nesometra > Nesometra sesokonis. The sequence goes on from JAOTQE010116885.1 coordinate 418, forward strand.
AGTATACGGTGGTCCATGGTTAGCATCTAACAATTCATGGATCCTTCGGGCTATGTTCGTATTGTCATTGTCCGTGCATTACCGGTATCTAATTTTACATATCTAAAAAGACTAATGCACTTTTGTTGTGATGGTGACGATTATGCATAATTCTACTACAGCAATAACAGGTTCGAAGCTATAGGCCTATTACGATTTTATTGCAACAGTAATTGTGGTTATTTCCTAAGGGTTGCAAATTATATTGGAAATTAAACGTCATTATTATGATAGTAACACATAATAAGTTTTACGGTTTCAGACCTATTTCATTTTGTTTCTATTATTTTATCCTATATATAATACTTATAAAATAGATGCTTCCTAAAAGTTGGATTTTGTTTTAATAACATCTACATGACATTATTTTTTTAGACTTGCCCCAAGTCTATTCTATATTTTAACAGTTTAATGAAAGTACAGCTCCAGTGGATGAGGTTTTGGCGATCCACCTGCTATGGAACGCATTATGTGCCTAATGATTGTCTTTTCACAAATTAAACCTAATCACCGTCTTGAACCAAGACTATGCAACTGTGTAACCAAATTGATATACACACGGCGCCGTATTAATAAGGCGTTTTGATTTATACAAAATTGTCCTAGTTTACATTAAGAACTAAACAGGTTCAAGTAAGCATTGCCTAGATTCAAGATTTACCAATAAACATATGTTATGCACAACAGTAGAGTTAATACCGGTACTTGAACTAGTTATGATTATGAACAAATTGTTAAGCAACCGCCATCTATTTGGTGTGCGCTTTCATTGGTTTTTATCATTTTGCAATAGGAACTCAGCGAACCAAGGTCACATCCCTCTACTGCGTAAGTTTAATTTCTATAGCCGTTAACTGCGATTTGTTGATTGGATATGCTCTATATTTTATATTTCCCGATAAAAACTACCCAACCAATCATACCAAGTTTTATATCTGATTCAAGCTCAAATTTCCATCAAGAATCCGTTTAGGCCAGCACGAACAATGGAATAGTATACGAGTCAGGGAGTAATAACCAAGCTTGAACCATCCAAGATTTTAGTAAATTTCCTCTAAATCAGTCTGAGACTGTTACAAATCGAAGTTGTCCGATAAAACTGTCGGAAATTTTTCAAATTATTCTTCACAGATATAATAGGTAAAATAATGATTTAACAACATAATCCGCTTGGGGCATTACATGAAAATCATAAATATAATACTTAAAACGTAATTTTCCCCAAAAATTCGAGGTTTCTTAAATGGTTAAGGCGACCTTGGAGAGCAAATGATACAACGTGTGGTGATGATGATATCCGTGGGAGGAACATCGAAACTGTCACAATGAACAGTAATTATATGGGTTTTCAATTTTGAACATTTTCACAGGTAATTTCATTAATTTGCCTTTGATGACATCATTTGTAAACTATTGTCCGCTGATTACCAATATTCCTTACTCAAGGCAATATAAGATATTCACGTTCTATCAAAATCGAGATTGCTTTTGCATGTTATTACGTCTCAATGAAGAAATAATGATGACGTCACCCTAAATCCTATCAAGAATTATATACCTGTAGGTGTATCTTCATTTGAACTGCCAGCGTCGATTAGGTATTGTAATTAATGGCATTATTCATAAGCGATTAATGCAGTTCTAAATTACCAAGTCCCGAGATGGACTTAAGTATTCTGTGTATTAACTCATTCATGAATTGCAGAATGTGTAACAACTATTATTAGATGCAGTAGCTTTTAGACGGGAAAATTTAGGTGTTGAATGGACCGCATTTCTTCTATCAGTTTCCGCTGTATTGTATGGATAGATCCAGTGGCGTATCCAGGGGGTACTCAGGGTGCTCAAACACCCCCCCCCCCCTTCGGAGGTAAACAAGAATTAGGATACAAATGCGAAAATCTGGCCATCGAGCACCAAACTTTAGTTGAAATGGATACGCCACTGAGGCCTATAAGAGGTCTCTATAATGTGAACGACTAGTTCGGGGGATGTATTTCAGCAAAAGATTGGTTGGGTACGGTATTTTGTGTCGGTCCACGATGGAACATTAATGCAGTAGATATTACATAACAATCTATATTTCGCAAGTTAAATGCATATTCAACAGTAGTATGATGGTAAATAAAAATACATTAGAAAATAAACATAGCGCCTATTAATGTAAACATTAGACCAGCTGACATACCAGTAAAATTCAGAATTAAAGCAATTTACCCACGTACAGTTTTCACAGTCAAATTATTATGCCATAATACATGAAACTATAAATAGACTTGCGCATAAATTCACCAAAACTAGGAATACTATATGTAGCAAACATAGCAGACGCATTTACTTTAATTTATACGGTAACTTTTGAAAACAGTATGTGATGAGCTTGTTAAATTAAAAAATTATTTTAATGAAAAACACTTTCATTTGAATTTTTCCTCGTCTTCAGTCTGTTCTTGTTTTGCTCTTAATTTTTGAGCAATTGAGCAATGGTACCTGTCACACGACAACACTTCCCCTCCACCACTATACCATCCACCACTATACCCTCCCCCCAACCACTCCCAGCTCGCAATCTTCTATCCGCCTATTATCTGTAAACGTAACAAGAACACTACGCTAACGTCATACAACATTGGCTACATGGACGAATCTGGTATAGTAATTAGGTGTATAAGTAAATTTATCAATGTACCATGAAAATCATATTCCCTTTTAATCCTTACAGCTGCAAAACCCAATTTGAACAATATCAAACAAATAGCAATATGTTGTCAGCAGGTGAACATATGGATTTATAACACGTCGCTAATAAATATGAGTAGGCCTATATCGCCTTAACCAAAATTAAAATTCAAATTAGCGTATACAGGAAAATACTATGGTGTTTTGTTGACCATGCCAAGCCGCGCAGGTGTACTGTTGTAAAATTCTAAGAAATGCAATAACCGGTACCGATTGTCGTATTGGTGACTCGTACACAATACTAATACTGAATGGGGCGAACCTAAGATTGTGAGTTAAGTGATCTTTTGGCGATGAACCAGGTGCCATGTACCTTAATCTAGTTCGAACAATCGAACAAATATACACTATTATTATATTCTGCATTAACATATAAACTGCACTGATTGGTTGGAAGACAATGGTGGCGCCAGCGAGGGCGTGGGGCAGGGTCCCCCTGTCGGGGAAGGCTCCCCCCCGTCGGGGAAGGTTCAATGAGCATACTCGTCGGAAAAAGTCAAAATAACAATTTTGTATAATTGCCCCTAAAAGTAGAAAATAGACATAAAAATGGGCCAAAAACGGGAAAATGACGTTTCTTTTTTTTTGCTCATCAAAACTAAACGGGCAACCATGCCCACCCAGACCTCTTGAGTCGGCCCCCTGTCGGGGACCATGGCCCCCGGTCGGGCAAATCCTGGCGCCACCCCTGTTGGAAGAGCCCCATGATTACAAATATTTCTACTATTTTGCTACGTTCATGTTTGCTGCTTCATGGGGTACTATTCGTCAAAATGCCTTACTTTTATGACGTCACTTTGAGAAATAGTATACTATTTTGCAAAGTGACGTCGCTTCTATGACGTCACTTTTACAAACATTTCACTAGCACTACAATAAGAGTCGAAAGAACTGGAACCGAAGATCTGCTAAAATCAATTATTAAAAATAAACGGAGATTGGCAGGCCAGCAAGCAGGAGTTGGCAACCAACGATATGAAAAGGAAACAGGAAAACCAAAAATGATATGGAGAGATAGTCTAACGAAACAACTGACAGTAAAAACAAATATAAATTGATGGTTTTGAGGAGGGATATAGGTTCTGCAATGTATTGTTAGATCACGGAGTGAAGTGATAATTACTGTAACACAAATTAAAGTTAAACCTCTCGTAAAAGGACACCCTCTGGTCTGGGAAAAGTGTCCGCTTACGGGGGTGTCCGCTTACGAGAATTTCGGCCGATAGAGGGCCAAACGTAAAATTACGTATAAGTACTTATGTCCCACATAGCCTCTAAAATTTCTAGACACGACCGTAATTTATATTTCATTAAATATTATTTATAAATTTTTGAAAATTGGTTTAATAACATGATTCTCAGCCATTACAGTATAAGAACGATTTTCTACAGAAATCTGTATTCTTTGTACAGAAAAATCACATTTTTTCGGGATTTCCGCTTATGGGAGGTAAATTAAAATACAAAAAAATCTAAATTTTAAGACAAAAAGTGTCCGCGTCAGCTTACAGGAGGTGTCCGCTTACGAGAGGTATAAACTTAACTGATTAGATAGAAAAAAACAATGGTCTTTGAATTATTGTACGTTATAGAAGATGTCCCCTTACGAGAGGTGTTCTCACAGGTAGGTTTAACTAGAAAAATCAACTCTTGTTGCTTGTTCTAGTTGTATTGTTTTCCCACTTATTTTGCATGGTACCTTTTCAAATTGTTGCTAAAATCTTCACCTCGTTTTTTCAGCCCTCGATTAATTGGTTCGGGTCAAAATAACAATGGGATAATATCATTTTGAAAATGGAATCAAAATGAAAGCATGGTTTAAATCGATTCGAGTGAATAAGTACAAATTGATTTTAAAATTGTTTAACATAATTTTGAATAAAAACAAAACTGGATAGGCCTAATGGACATTCATGAGGCATGTCATAGCTTTTAATTCAACAATGCCAAACTTACCATAACAGGAAATTCCTCAATTTGTAAACTACGATACGGTATCCTATGGACCAGTTATATATATCTTTATTTCCAAATTCATATTATAGAAAAGTCATTACAACTCGTGGCTAAAATCCGAATTTTAAACGATGCCAAACTTACCATACAGCAAATTCCTCAACCGGTAAACTACAGTACGGTAAATCCTATGAATACGTTACATATCTCTTTGTTTCAAAATTCACATATAAAAAGACTTTACAACTCGTGGCTAACGGCCAAATTGTATGTAATTTTTCAGCACATACAAATTGAATAAATTAAAAACATGTTACTGAGCAAAACATGGATTGACGAATATAAAAAATAATATTATTCTGTTACTGTTCTGGAAGCCAGACGAAATTGTTTAAACATAAAAAATCAATGATTGTCAGAATGTCAATCATCTGTATGTACTATTCGATTGCCTTTATGATCTTTTAATGTATGGCATTGAGGTATGGGGTAGCACTTATGATTCTTATTTAAAACCCCTTTTAATTACTCAAAAAATGTGTGTCCGGTGCATGTCTTTTTCTCATTATAGAGCACACTCTCCACCATTATTTTATTACTTTAAAATATTAGATATAACAAAACTTTATAAATTATGTGTTTCTAAATTTATCTCTGATCTATATAATAACAGATTACCTCATAAATTATCTGATTATTTTGAAATTACTGATCATGCATATAATACAAGATTTAATAATTCTTTTAATTTAGGTATTCCTTCTTGTCATATTAATTTTGGAAAATTCAGAATTGCTTTTTCTGGTGCGGTTATTTGGAATAATCTTCCGTTTGAATTAAGAATTAGTACATCAAGATTTGCTTTCTCTTTACAACTTAAGGACTTGCTTTTACAAGAGTATACAAATGAATAATTTTTTGTATCTATTGATTTTTGTTATCCCAGTTATTATTTATTATTATGTAGGCCCTATATGACATAGTCCTACATTTATTGTTGAACTTATGTGCTTTATTTTTACTTTGTAGTTAAGAGGTGCCAAGCTGGATTAGCTTTGCTATACCTTGGCCACCATTTGTCATGTTTTTTCTATTGGCAATAAAGAACAGAATAAGAATAAGAATAAGAACATTAGAGCCAGGTGAGGGCCCATGGTCGGGGTCGAGGGGCCGAAGGCCCCAGAAAATTTTACGTTATTTTATATGCTAAAAGCCACATTATAGCACATCAAAATGTCCCGTTTTCCAGATCGGCATGTCTTAGTTTAGAAGTTCGGACTTGCAAGTGAAGCGAAAATGTTTAGGTGGTGGCCAGGGGGCCGCCAAGGGCACCCGGTTGGGGTCGCGGGGCCGAAGGCCCCAGAAAATTTGCGTTATTTTAAACGCTAAAAGACACATTAGAGTCCATCAAAATGACCCGTTTTAGATCAGCCAGTCATGGTTTCAAAGTTTGGACTTTCGAGCTAAGCGAGTAATTTTGGCTGGGGCCAGGGGGCCGCCGAGGGCCCCGGTCGGGGTCGAGGTGCCAAAGGCTCCGGAAAATTTTGCGTTATTTTATATTACTAAAAGCCACATTTGAGCCCATTAAAATGCCCCGTTTTCCAGATCAACCTGTGTTGGTTTCGAAGTTCAGACTTGCAAGCGAAGCTAACAATTTTGACTGAGGGCCAGGGGGCGCCAAGGGCCCCCAGTCGGGGTCAAGGGGCCAAAGGCCCCGGAAAATTTTGCGTTATTTTATATGCTAAAAGCTACATTAGAGCCCATCAAAATGTCCCGTTTTCCAGGTCAGCCTGTCATGGTTTCGAAGTTTGGACTTTCGAGCGAAGCGAGCAATTTTGACTGGGAGAATGGACAAATTTTGCGTTAGTTTATATGCTAAAAGATATAATGACACATAAATCATTTATTTATGAAATATTATTTTAAACATCAAATGTGTATTGCATATCTAATTACTTATGTGTTATGGTCAATCTAATGTACCTCTTAATGGATATTTTAAATGCAAATGGATCCGGAACTTGTATCATTAACAATCTTTAATGTCTCGCATGTGTGCATTTGCATGACTCTTAAATCTGTCAATTATGCATTTATAAACCACAGTGTTTCGTAATATTAGAGTAATTTCTCTGTTTACCTGAGAAAACGGTGTTTTGATAAAAAAAATAACGTGTACATAGCCTATGTAACTATCATAGATTTTTTGTAATGACTAATTGGAATCAGGTAATTTTCCTATTGATTAATTTGTATTATTGAATTTGCTTGTTTGGTACCTGTTTAATATTCTGTCTGGACGAAAATCATCAATCTAAAATGCTAGAGATGCTATGGATTTATGAACTACTTTGTAGTACGTACTATTTTGACATTAAAATTAGCACTCGGGAGACATGAGAAAATGTTATAGTTTTCTAAAATTCCTAACTTATTGTGATAGATGTTATACATTCTTATAACTTATTCCTTTCCTAAGGGCCATGTTATGTACCACTTTAGCATGTCGGCGACTGAGAGAATAGACTAATGCCTATCGAAACTGTACGGGATTATTTAGTGAGAGTTGTATGGCCGAGCGGTTAAAGCTGGGGAACCGTGAACCATAGCATAACAACAGCACGCGTTCGAGGCCCGCTCGCACCGTGGTTCTGGTGGTGGAACAAGTCATCTTGAATAAGGACTGTAAACCGTAGGCCCAGTGTACAAAAATGGCTCATGTGCACTATAAAAACCCTCATTCGAGACGAGTAGGGGTTCACCCCGGTGTACTGGTTCATGCAGCTCGATCCCTGTCGTGGGTCTAGAAGAATATGCGTTAATGTAGTAGGTGCATCAGACATCGTGACCCTTAGGGGAGAAGAAAGTTATCGAATGTGCAGCATCTAGTCCACTCTGCGCCTTTGGTGAAAGTGGAGTATTAGTATGTACAAATTACAAGATTTAGAGTCCTTCCAAAAGTATTGTCTACCACATTTCAAGTTAGAAATCCAGCCGCGATAGCTGACAGCATCCATGTTTTAACCGTTTTACAATTTATACGCCGATACCGAATATAGAGTTTCGGACTCTGTATATTTAGGCGTTCCCAATGATAATAAACATCAAACAAAATCAGACAATACAAAATTGCCCCACATTTTTCTGAGTGTGTTCTCCTTTCTTATTTGAATTTTCAACAGCAGTTTAAACGTATGTTTCCGAATTAGGCCTACACGACTGAACATCAAATCTATCACTGTTTCGTTCTTGGTTAAAGTCCAAATATTCCTCGTGATTAATTTGGAATAAACAATTTCTCATTACTGATTCATAACTTGGTGGTTCCTCTTCATCGCGTAATGCTGATGCGCCGCCACCGACAGGACATAATCGATAACCTCCGTCTTCCATACATTTTTCATAAGAAGGAAGATCAGGATCAGCACGCCATGTTGTATTATGTAGTCCTCTAGCAGTTGTGAAGCCATCATTTACTTCTGTGTCCTCGTTATTGTTTGAAATGCATGGAAGCTTAATATTTTTAATTAGTTTTCTCCATAGGAATCTCATAAAAATTAATGTTGGTGGCAGAAAGAAAGCAAATATTCCAAACATTCCTTCGAACGAAAAATACGGTCTATCTCCGAATCCTGTAGATAAATTACATAACATATTTTTAGTTTTGAATGTTCATATTAAATATTATTTTAAACAAATTCTGGAAAACTAAAGGAGTTATTTCGTATGAAGGTTTATATGTAGGCCTATTAAACGTAAGGGCGAGGGATAGGAGACTGCCATTGATTGTAGTATGTTTATAGTTTTCCTCCATGATTGCAGCCTTTACGTTGGCGGGGAGATATGTGCCTAGTGGACCCATAGAGCTATGTTGGCAGGGTCTCTGGGTCCCTGGCAGGTTTTACCAAGCCAAGCAGGTCTGTCCTCACTGTGAGATATGAATGTCAAAGTGGGCATGGAAAATGGTGGATCAGAAGAGGTAATGGGCAAGTTTGATATTGGCACCATTAATGAAAACGGTCAAAGACTTGTGGACTTTTGTGAGCTTAACAAACTTGTTATAACAGGAACTGTATTTCCTCATTGGAACATTCATGAAGAAACACATGGATTTTGCCAGGTGATAGAACACGCAACCAGATAGATCACATTATTTTTAGTACAGGACGTCAATGCTTGACACTTGAGTAATGAGAGGGGCTGATATTGCTAGTGATCACCAACTCGTTTGCACTAAAATTAGGATTAAATTAAAAGAAAACAACAACCACAATCACATTGAAGAAAGTTTGACTATGCAAAATCAGAAATGCCCAACATCAGAGCACCGTTTTTCTTAAAGCTGAGAAACCGTTACGATGCTCTTCGGGATCCAGACATGAATAATAATGTAGACAAGAAATGGCAAGATTTTGAAAATGCTTATAAACAAACAGCAAACGGAGTTCTAGGTTACAAGAAAAAAAAGACAGAAACCTTAGATCAGAAGAGAATCTTAGATACTTGTCGAAGAGAGATGAAAACTAAAGAGTGATATAGAACAGACCAAATCAAGAAGAATTATGAATAATTTATTGGAGCGATATAGAAGTAAAGATAAAGCGGTGAACAGGAATATGAGAAAAGATAAAAGAAAGTTGACAGATGATCTGGCGAGAACAGCAAAAAGCAAAAAGAGCAGCAACGAATGATAGAATATAAGAATTGCAAGACACTGAGCTACGATAAACTGAAGTACTCAAATGCAGTGAAAAAAAAGATGGAAACATTCTAACAAACGAATCAGAGGTGAAAGAAAGATGGAAAGAGCATTTTGAGGAAACACTTAATTTCTTTTTTTTTGCCTTTTTGTTACTTAATTTTGTAAAATTTGGTAACAGTTTACCTTAAACATTATTTAATTAAAAAAATTGTTTAATGAGAAAAAATATAATAATAAAATTTAAAGGAATTAATTGGATTTTCTTAGTAAAACTAGTGTTTTTCAATCGCCCTTAAATTTCTGTTATAACCGCAATATTCTCAGTAGTTGATACCCGGACATTATTGAGTCTAGAATAAAGGAGTTAATGATGTGTTTTGTGATACGCCAAGCAGCTAGGTCTAAGTCACCTTCCAGATCTTAACCATCGATACCTTAGTTATGGAATGGAACAAAGATATATTAATACTTACTATCGTCACAGAAGATAAAGTCACCGGAATACCCAACACCAGTCGCAATGCCAATGTATCTGATATCAAGTGGGTACCGATCTCTCCAGGACAACAATGCAGACTCATTATAACGTCCGAATTGTATTCTTCCGGACTGAAATTGTACCCAAAATAGCTTAAATTCGTTCAATACTAGCAAACGGTATTGGGTTGTGACTGATCTTCTGTCGTCGCATTGCCGACACCGTCTTATTGCCGCTGTGTTAGCCTGCTCTGAGTTACCAATGGCTATCTCATATTGGTCCGTTGTATCCCATGGGTCAGGTGACAATGTGATGTAAGCGTATTTCATTACGTTGACGCTAAATTCGAAAGTGGTTATGTCTTCTTTTAACTTCTCTATCGGGTATCGATACTTCCCAGCTGTACCTGTCCGGTAGCTATTACAATCTGTTTAATCAATAGAGAAAAACATATATGAGATGGTTGGAATTAAAACTGTTTACTAGTAAAATGTGCATACTTATCATCGTCATTTTCTTCGTCGTCGAGGCAAAAGGTGGCCCGAGCCGGGAGTTTCCCCACCTTGGATTCTCGCCTGTTCTCCCTATAGAATTGTAAGAGAACTGATTCCCTTTAACCATGATCGGTGCTTTAACAAAATAGCATATTGGAAGCTTGTCATGTTACCAAACCAATATTTCATTATTCTGGAAGAAATGAATCCATTGAAAAACCTCTATTTCAGGCAAGGAAACCGGAAAGAACTTGACGAGTAATGAATTTTCTCTCTTTGACAGTGATGACTGACGTTCTTCGAACCTGGACAAACTATGAATATGTATTGTTGTGGGTGGGGAGGGGTGACGTTGTTATACTTTTACTTCTAACAAGAGAAAGGAATACAGTGAAAAAGTAAACACTCACCGAATAAATAAGAAGTCCAACTCACCTGAACTGATGGAAAGAGTGAAGACTACATTAAAACATACAAGCCTCAAGAGGTATGCAGTCAATCGCATGTCTTTGTATTGTCCAAATAATAATGTCTAAATTACGCAGTAACAGTTAACCGACAGTTTTTAAAACTATAATATTATTGGTAACAAAAGGTGGAGTGAAATAACACAATCGATTTAATAGATTGGTATGTTGCACTCGTCAGTATAATCAATAATAACCGTGAATCATGAAGGCTTTATTGCCTGAAATAACACAGAAATCAATTTCAAAATTCTGAGCTTTACACTATAGCCTACCAGTAAACATTGTAGAAAAATGTACTCCGTTGAACGTATCAGAGTCATGTATATAGATAAATTGATTTTTTGGTATTGATATGACTAATGTTTTAGAAGGGTCTAGGTTTACATTAAACAATAGCATCCATAGTGCGTCTAACCTTAACGCCGCAATGAGCGTCCATTCTTGTAGATACCAGTGGCGGACAGAGAAGGTTGGACGGTATGTCGTGGTAACTCCAGGTCTGTCCGTAACAGGGTCGTCAATTTTAAGAGGAACGTCGCCAGGAAGTATACCAGGTGGGCATAAAATGATAGGCCATACTTTGACACTGGTTATCTTCAAAACGAAACCATCTTACGTCAGCTTCTAAAATTAACAAACTTAAAGGCTATCATACTCTTAGTATACAGTCCAAATTTAAATTCCATCCTTTAAGACCAAAATCAAAATAATGAGTCAAAAAATGCAAGTCCTAAATATTTTTATTCTTTCTGTTTGTGCAAAAAATTCAAATAAAAGTCCCTTCCATTCGTGATGCCAATTTTGATTACCGCCATCTCCGTCAAAAACTTGACTTAAGGTTTCTGTGACATATTTTTATTTTCCTTTGAACCGTTTCATCCCCCAAGTTGGAGCTTTGTGCCCGCTTGTACGATTTTAATTCCAGTTCTTTCGTCATAGGTCTCACAGATGTTGAAGATACTCGAAGGTTCCTTATAAAAAGTGTCTCTGTAATGTTTGAGTGGCGAGATTTTCTCCATGGGAAGGAAATACCTCTTTAATTTAGTAAATTCTATTCCGAGCTTTATAGCCCATAATAGGACTGGAATTTTTCCAGTTTCTATAGCATGAAGCAGATGAAAGTATGACACTCCCCTGGATGGGACCCTAGTCAATCGCAGGTTACTTCCCAGTCATTTGCCGGCAGACCTACCTATCGACAGGTGGATAGACTGAAGCAATGTGAGTAAAGTGCGTTGCTCAGGTGCACAAGCAAGTGCCTTGAGTGAGTCTTGAACTCCCAACCTTTCGATTGGAATTGTGGACCACAACCTCTGCACTCTTTCCTATGCTGAAGATATTCTTCCGAGCAAATACATGTTTTGGTTGTCCCCTTGGATTGGCGCCTGCATGCAGAGACGGTGTGGTGGTTTTGTTCAGAATGTGGACCCATTTTTTGTCCAGAATATGAATTGAGGGCGTTCTTTATTGTCCAGCATATGGATTGAGGGCGTTCTTTATTGTCCAGAATATGGATTGAGGGCGTGCTTTATTGTCCAGAATATGGACTGAGG